>JANITW010000003.1:59800719-59814678 GCA_027564335.1 Erythroxylum williamsii | reverse complement strand
GTATGATGATGATTGTCTTTGTTTATATTAATTGTGGTTATTATTTATATGTAAAATATTTAAAATTTATTGTTATTGACTTATTTCATATTAATTGTCATTATTATTTATTAATAAGATTTTTGAAAGCATGGTTGATGTAAACAGTAAATTAGTAAAGTATACAGTACAATTATACAATATACTAATATGGACTATTTTGCAATTTTAAAAAATTTTAGGTACTATTTTATAAATTTAAAACATTGTCCGAAACGGTACCCGGTATCGACCGGTACCAGTACAGTTCCGTTCCAGAACTCAATCCGGTATACAGTATTCATAACTTTGCCTATCCTTTTGCCCTCATCTGCTACACTTGAAACACTTCTCTTTATGCCACCCAAAGCCCTAAAATAATTGAACTTTATCTCGTTGAAGGTGAAGTTAAAGTTCCCTTTCAAATTCACTTATTAATTCCAAACCCAGTGATGTGAGTAGGAGTAAGGATCACCATGGAGATGACATTCGGGGACGAGCTTGCCATTTCAGTTGGACCTATATCTAGAGCTAGGACCGAGAGATTTAAAAAGGCTCTCTATACGCATGTGGGCTAACTTATGGAGTAGATGAAGCTAGCCAAGCCTATTGGAGGAGAGCTAGTTTGATCACAATCCAAATTGATCCACTTGTCTCAAAGCCTTGAACTGGATTCACTTGGAATTTGAAGACCATTGTGTTGGGCTATTCTTCATTATTTGCAGCCCAATAGGAGACGTGCTTATGACGAGACTTGGAGCCTCAATAAGACAGATCTTTAGGCGCACGCTTATAATCTATTTTGGACTTATTTATATTTTGGGCTTCCATGTATTTTAAGCCCAAGTCTTTTAGCATTAAGCCTAGGTATAAATACTTATGTTTTAGGGTTTTGGAAGACAACTTATTTGATCATATTGTTTCGTGTGTGCCGTCGGCCATATTGAGAGAAGAAACCCCTCTTGTTCATTTTAACTTAAGAATTGAACATCACTTATCAACTGAATCAGATTGTGGCGTGGTTTTGATCCTAAATAATTTTCTTGGTTTATTCTTTACCCGTTATCTAGGTTACTCGAGACCAGTTCTTCGTGAGGAACCTTGCGTATCATATTTAATTTTAGTTAATTCGAATCTATCATCTTTTTCTTTCGTTGAATCCGGACTTTTCAATCTTTCAATTTCGTGGAGCACTTTAGTTGGTATCAAAGACAGGTTTGGAGGAGAATTCTTATTCAACTCTATCAAAATTCAAGAAATCGCCGCCCATCACCATCCAATTATTGTCGGTTCATCAATTCAAGTGTGAATTAACTTTTGACCTAGGGTTTTAATTTTTCCTCTTGTTTTTATTTTAGTTAAGGTTTTCATTTATTCTTCTTGTTTCTTTTGTTGAAACTTTCGACTTATATAAAAAAAAAGTTCAAAAAATTAAAAAAATCAAGAAAAAGTTGAAAAAAAGACAAAAAATTCGAAAATCCAAAAAATGAAAAAAATCTAAAAAAAGTCCGAAAAAATCCCAAAAAAGTTCAAAACAAGTCAAAATATCCAAAAAATCTGAATTTTTTCTTTTTTCTTTTCTTTTCCTTGTTTTTTTTGTCATACGCGTACTTGTTAAGTGGTTCAAAATTTTCGCATCCTTTTGATTTTTTTGATCAGTTGAGAATTGGTTCCGAGTGGTGATTTGAATTTCAGAGAGGGATTGAGCGACAAAAGGCAAGAATGTGTGAGCTTATTTGAGGAGTCATTACCATGACTTAAACAAGAGGAAAGTGACATCATTTAAGTGAAACACGTGAGAGTGTGTGTGAGGTTGTTTATTATTAACCTTGTTTTACAGGTATATCATTTTATGTACAATGTCACAGAGAGGTAATAATGATGACAACCAAGGGAGGGATGCAAATATCGCTTTCACTTTGAGAGCCATGTAGTAACAATTTGAGAGGTTCACTCTAACCTTAAATGAGATTAGGGGACATATGAATGAGCTCAAACAAAGGAGACGTGAGAAATATCAGTAGAGACGTACAGGTGTACGCTAGCAGCAACCATCATCTCGTAGACCACCATCTCGATATAAGCCAGAGGAGGATGACTTTGAGGAGGAGGAGGAGTTTGAGGTATGTTTACCTAGGAGAGCTCAGAGACTTGAACCATTTAACAGGAGAGATGGAGATCTTAAATCCAACAAGATGCAGATCCCAGCCTTCAAAGGAAAGAATGATGCAAAGGCTTACCTGGAGTAGGAAAGGAAGATCGACTTGGTTTTTGAGTGCCACAATTTTTCTAAAGATAAAAAGGTAAAGCTAGTTGTTGTTGAATTTACAGATAATAAACTAATATGGTGGGATCAGTTGGTGACATCCAGGAGGAGAAATAGAGAGATGCCTATTACTACTTGGGATGATATGAACGCATGCATGAGGAAGCAGTTTGTGCCTTCTTACTATTATAAGAAGATGCACCAGAAACTGTAGAGACTCACTCAGGGGTCTAAATCAGTGGAGGACTATCACAAGGAGATGGAGGTGGTTATGATCAAAGCCAATATAAAGGAGGACCCGTAGGTAGCCATGGCACGATTATTGAGTGGTTTAAATAGGGAGATAGCTAATGTGGTAGAATTGCAACACTACATGGAGATTGAGGACATGATGAACACAGCCATGAAGATAGAGAAACAAATCAAAGTTAGAGTGACAGTAAAGATTAGGGAGAATTCTAACCAATTGTGAAATTCAAGATGGCCCAAGAGAGAGAAGAAGTTGAAAGATAAGGGGTTGGACTTTAAGGAGACACCCAAAAGGCCAAATGCAGGGTTTGACCCTAAAGGTACACCCAACTCCCAAGCTTTTTCTAGTACACATTCTAGCATTAAATGTTTTAGGTGTTTGAGTATTGGCCATATTGCATCTTAATGTCCAAATAAGAAAGTCATGATTATGAGGGATAATAAGATGATTGATTTAAAGGATAGTGGTAGTGAACCTGAGCTTGTTGTTGATAATGATTTTGAGGATGATAGTTGCTTTGAGAGAGTTGTTATAGGGGAAGCACTAGTTGTTAGGAGGGTACTGAGCGTTAGGGTCACACATGAGGTTATAGATCAGAGAGAGAATGTTTTCTATATGAGATGTTTAGTTAGTGGGAAAGTATGCAATTTGATCATTGATGGGAATAGTTGCACTAATGCAGTTAGTTAGACTATGGTACAGAAATTGGGTTTGACATGCAGGAAACATCTGGAGCCATACAATTTATAGTGGTTCAATGATAGTGCTGGTGTGAAGGTGACTAAGCAGGTTGTAATACCATTTTCAGTAGGAAGATATGTGGATGAGGTGCTGTGTGATGTGGTACTAATGGAGGTTGCTCATATGTTACTTGAGAGACCTTGACAGCTTGACAGAAGGGTAGCATATGATGGGTATACCAATAGGTAATCCTTTAAGTTTAAGGGTAGGAATTTCATTCTACTACCTTTATCACCTTATAAATTATACCTGGACCAGATAAAAGCAAGTAAAAGTAAGGAGGGTTCGGGCAGTGAGAATAAAAAAAGTGAAAAGAGAAAAGAGGCCCAAAAGAAAATTGAGTTTGGCCCAATGGTCAGTGACTACATCAGTGAGGAAAAGAAAGTGGGATGTGCAGGAGAGAAGAGCTCAGAAAGAGAAAAAAAGAGAGAAAAGTGAACTTGTTTGTTAAGGGAAAAGATTTAATGAGAGTAGCTAGAGAGAAAAGAGCACTAGTAGTGGTGAGATACAGAGAGTGTTTAATTTCTGACACTAACCCTCTTAATGCTTTGCCTAGTGTTTTTGCTTCTCTTTTACAGGATTATTCAGATGCCTTTCCTGAGGAGATGCCTAAGGGATTGCCACCCTTGAGAGGCATCGAGTACCAGATTGTTTTTGTGCCTGGAGCTCAAATTCTAAACCACCCAGCTTATAGGAGTAATCACGAGGAGACAAAGGAGCTTCAAAAGTAGCTGGATGAGTTACTAGAAAAGGGACATGTAAGGGAGAGTTTGAGCCTGTGTGCAGTGCCTATATTGCTGGTATCTAAGAAAGATGGAACCTGGAGGATGTGTGTGGACCGCAGAGCTATTAATAAAATCACTGAAAAATATCGGCATCCTATCTCTATGTTAGATGATATGCTTGATGACTTACACGGTGTATGTATCTTTACAAAAATTGACTTGAAAAATGGATACCACTAGATTAGAATGAAACCAGGAGATGAATAAAAAACTGCTTTCAAAATTAAATGTGGGTTGTATAGGTGGTTATTCATGCCATTTGGTTTAACTAATACACCCAGCACCTTTATGAGGTTGATGAATAATGTCTTGCATGCATTCCTTGGAAAATTTGTGGTTGTTAACTTTGATGATATCTTGATATATAGCACTAATCTTGATGAGCATGTCATACATGTGAAGTGTGTCTTGGATGTGTTGAGATAGGAGAAATTGTATGCGAATCTTAAAAAATGTACATTTTGCATTGATAGGCTAGTATTCTTAGGGTTTGTGATCAGTTGTCAAGGGGTTGAAGTTGATAATGAGAAGGTGAAGGCTATTCGAGAGTGGCCAACACCTAAGAGTGTGAGCGAGGTGAGGAGTTTTCATGGGCTTACTAGTTTTTATAGGAGATTTGTGAAAGATTTCTTTACTATTACTACTCCTTTGACTGACATAGTCAAGAAAGAGAAAGGGTTTGCATGGAGTAAGGAACAAGAGCATGCATTTGCATTATTGAAGGAAAAATTATATTATGCTCATATTTTGTGTTTGCCTAATTTTGATAAGACTTTTGAAGTTGAATATGATGCTTCTGGGATTGGTATAAGTGCTGTGTTTTTGTAAGAAAACAAAACAATAGCATATTTCAAGGAGAAGTTGAGTGGTGCACAACTCAACTAGCCAACCTATGAAAATGAGTTATATGCTATTGTGAGAGCATTGGAGGTATGGCAACACTACCTCCATCCTAGAGAGTTTGTCATTAGGATGGATTATGAATCCTTGAAGCACTTGAAGGGACATGACAAGTTAAGCAGGCATGCCACTTGGGTGGAGTTCCTGGAGACATTCCCCTATATCTTGCAATACAAGCAAGGAAAGGAAAAAGTGGTAGTCGATGCACTATCTAGGAGGTACTCCTTAATTTCTACTCTTACTTCTAAACTGTTAAGGTTTGAGCAACTTAAGGATATGTATGCTTCTGATGATGATTTTGCTACTATATATAATTTTTATGAGTATGCTGCCTTTCAAAAACTCTATAGGCATGAGGGCTATTTGTTTAAGGGTAGCCAATTGTATGTACCTAACTGTTCATTGCATGCTTTATTGATGCAAAAGGCCCATAGTGGTGGATTGATGGGTCATTTTAGGGTCACTAAGACTCTGAATATTTTGCATGAACATTTTTATTGGCCTAGTATACGTAGGGATGTTGAGCGTGTATGTGCCAAATGCATTGCATGTAAACAGGAAAAATCTACTATTAAACCCCTGGATTGTATACCCCTTTACATGTGCCCACTAAAACTTGGGTTGATCTTTCTATGGATTTTATTTTAGGACTGCCTAAAACAAAGAAGGGGTATGAATCCTTGAAGCACTTGAAGGGATAGGGCAAGCTGAGCAGACATGCCACTTGGGTGGAGTTCCTAGAGACATTCCCCTATGTCTTGCAGTACAAGTAAGGAAAGGAAAATGTGGTAGCCGATGCACTATCTAGGAGGTACTCCTTAGTTTCTACTCTTACTTCTAAACTGTTAGGGTTTATATATGCTTCTGATGATGATTTTACTACTGTATATAATTTTTATGAGTATGTTGCCTTTTAGAAATTTTATAGGTATGACGGCTATTTGTTTAGGGGTAGCCAATTGTGTGTGCCTAACTGTTCATTGCGTGTTTTATTGGTGCAAGAGGGCCCATAGTGGTAGATTGATAGGTCATTTTAGGGTCACAAAGTCTTTGAATATTTTACATGAACATTTCTATTAGCCTAGTATACGTAGGGATGTTAAGCGTGTATGTGCCAAATGCATTGTATGTAAACAGGAAAAATCTACTATTAAACCCCTGGATTGTATACACCTTTACATGTGCCTACTGAACCTTGGGTTGATCTTTCTATGGATTTTATTTTAGGAATGCCTATAACAAAGAAGGGGTATGATATCATCTTTGTTGTTGTTGATCGATTTACTAAGATGACCCATTTCATTGTATGTCATAAGACTGATGGTGTTGTGCATGTTGCTGATTTATTCTTTAGGGATATTGCTAGATTTCATGGTATTCCTAAGTCTATTATTTTAGATAGAGATGTTAAATTTTTGAGCTATTTTTGACGTGTTCTGTGAGAAAAGTCAAGTACTAAATTGCCTTATTCTACTACTTGCCATCTACAGACAGATGGACAGACTTAGGTTATTAATAGAACCTTAGGTATCTTGTTGCGTGTTGTAGTTGATAAAAATTTGAAAACTTGGGGTGATTGTTTGCCATTTATCGAGTTTTCCTATAATATATGTGTGCATTCCACCACAGGTTTTTCACCTTTTGAGCTTGTTTATGATTTTAACTCTTTGACTGTTCTGGATTTGATGCCTTTGCCCTTACATGAGTTATCTAATATAGATAGCAAGAGGAAAGCTGAGATGGTCAAGGAGTTTTATGAGAAGGCAAGACAGTACATTGAATAGAGGAACAAGGTCTATGCCAAGCAAGCCAACAAGGGGTGCAAGCTAGTGACTTTTGAACCTGGTGATTAGGTTAGGTTACATTTGAGGAAGGAATAGTTTCCTGCCCAAAGGAAGTCCAAGTTAGACCCTAGGGGTGATGGTCCATTTCAGGTGTTGGAGCGGATCAATGATAATACTTACAAGATTGATCTGTCAGGTAAGTACAATGTTTCGGCTACCTTTAATGTAGCTCACCTTTCTCCTTTTGATATGGATTCAAATTCGAGGACAAATCTTCTTGAGGAGGGAGAGACTAATGTGAACAGGAGTAAGAATCACCATGGAGATGGCGTACGTGACGGGGACGAGCGAAAGATTCAAGGAGACTCTCTATGCACAAGTGGGCTAACTTGTGGAGAGGATGAAGCTAGCCAAGGCTATTGGAGAAGAGCTAGTTGGATCATAGCCCAAATTGATCCACTTGTCTCAAATCCTTGGATCGGATTCACTAGGAACTTGAAAACCATTGTGTTGGGCTATTCTTAGTCATTTGAAGCCTAAGAGGAGACACACTTATAACTGGACTTGGCACCTTAATAAGACTATATCTCTAGGCACATGCTTATGATCTATTTTGGACTTATTCATATTTTGGGTTTTCATGTATTTTAAGCCCAAGTCTTTTAGTATTAAGCCTAAGTATAAATACTTAATGTTTTAGGGTTTTGAAAAATAACTTTTTTTATCATATTGTTTCGTGTGTGTTGTCGGTCATATTGAGAGGAGAAACCCCTTGTTCTTTTCAACTTTGGAATTGAACATCACTTATCAACTAAATTAGATTGTGATGTGATTTTAATCCTAAACAACTTTCTTGGTTTATTCTTTTTCCGTTATCTAGGTTGCGCGAGATAAGTTCTTCATGGGGAATAGTAAGTAAATTTGAAATCCTGCGTATCATATTTAATTTTAGTTAATTGAAATCTATCATCTTCTTCTTTTCTTGAATATGAACTTTTCAACCTTTCAATTTCGTGGAGTGCGTTACCCAGTCTCAATTTTCTTTCGTTTGAAAATTTTTAATTTTCAATTTTCTTTTCTCTTACTAACCTACTTTCTTTCTCTAAAAGGTAATCTACTTATGGTGACTACTAAAATTTTCACCAACCCTCTACAGTTGGAATAGGTGATGCCATAACCACTGCAACAATAACAACAAACCATTATTTTGCCTCCCTACTCTAAGGTACTCCATAAGTAATGTGCTAATTTATGACCACGAAAATCTCAACTCTTGTGGGGAGTGCTCGTAAGCGGTCACCAAAGAAAACTAAAACGGTGGGTGCTACACCTCTAATGAGAGGTGTTCCAAAGGAGAGATACACCACTAAAGGTGAAACTAGTGACAATGCCAGTTTTTGATTAAGTGAAATGGTGCACACATAGAGAGTAGAGGATGAAGAGGGACATAAGCTTTTGTAATTATATATTTATTTTTCTTATTGTTTACTTTACTTTAATTTTATTTTATTAAAACTTGATGTAGATTTGGCTTGACACATGCTTCCTACATGCGTCACAACATAGTTGGCGTAATTTGTCACGTTAGCACTATTAACAGAGAAACTAACGGCAAATTATTTTTGCAAAAATTTAAAGATGAGTATTTTATTATCACCTTTTAAACTTCATATTATAGTCAAAAAATTATGTAAATTTTAAGTTTTTTTAGTGATTAACTTTTTTAATAATATCATGTTACTTCATATTTTTTAATTTTGACTTGGTAAGCGTAGATTAATTCTTGGATATATTGAAAATGTTGATGCTTCCTATAATAAAAACATCCAATAAGCACCAAATGGAGATTATATTGTGTGATGTGTCTTCATAGTATCTTAATCCCTTGCAAAGCAAATGCAATAAGTGCAAGAAATAGTGTCACGAAATATTTCTTGTTAATCTAAGTCAGGTAACCTGGTAGAAGATGATGATATGCAATAAAAGCTACAGCAACAGAGAGAACTCAATATATTTGCTATTAAGTTTATATTTTTTCTCTTTGATAAAAGTTAAAATAATAAAAAATTATTAAAGTAATTTCTCACTTGAAAAAATTTACAATTGATATTTAAAAAGTAATTACTTCAGAAAATTTTAATTTTTAACCTTACTATTATGTTCTAAATTTAAATTAAATTAAATCAATAGCTATAAAATTTCATATTTAAACCTTATGAATAATAATAGTAATAATAGATAATGCAATATTTGACAAATTCAATGAAATAATTATGCATTAATAATATATTTTAAAAATATATATATTATTTTTAAAAAAATTTATTTGGGTGATAAATATTTATAGTCGATACATGTGAGTCATTATTATGTGTTTTCATAATCCTCTTTTGACATTGTTATGTCTTGGGTCAAATTGAGCCTAAACAAAATCGATAAAAACTATATTTAATTACAATAAATAATAAACACAACATTTAATGATTTAATACTTTAATCTTTAAAGTTTGATCAAACTATCATATTAAATTCTTATCCTTTGATGCTCAACTGTCAAATATTATAATATAATAAAATAGGTTCATGATTAATGTTATTTTAATTATTATATAATATTTAATAGTTTATAGAGTTAATTTAAATAATATTAATTATTATAATTATAAATTAATGAAATAATGCTTAAACATATGATGAGTTAGTAGAAAATTTATTTGTTAGAAATAATAAATAAACTAAGTAGAAAAATTATTTGTTAGAAATAATAAATAAACTAAAATCTATCCGATATATATTCATATAAGTTTCAGATTTTGAATTCCAATATTTAGAGTAATTACAAGTCACTAATGTTTACCTATAACGAAAGACTTCAATTGATTAAGAGTTTTAGCCTTTCAATTAAATGTTCTTATTTCAATTATTTAACTATTAAAAATTTTAATTCAATTTATGTGGCATCAAAAAGAGGTCAAACATAAACAAATGATTTAAAGGTATGAAAATGACATAATGGGAGCATTGAACTTGAAGTAGTGACATCATTTCATTCAACTTCTTCTATCTTCATCGTGGACACTGGAGTAGGAAAGTTGAATATGTGATTGAATTCATCCCGATCTTCTTCTTGGGTGTACAGTGGAATGATCCCACACTTTTTGATTGTATACTTAGACATGATGTATAAGGATTACAATTTATAGAAGGGATTACAAGAATATAAGAGAAAAAAAGCATATAGTTATAACAGTAAGATTGAGAAAATGAATTGTATAATCTAACTTGTTACAATTGATTACTACAACTAGCTTAGCTGTTATAGATTTGAATCAGAGTTTGTTGACGACATGGGCTTAGTCTCTACACGCTCCTGTAAGATGGAGCATCCATTAGAGACTCCAATGTTGGAACGAAAATGAAGAAATTGACAGCGACCAAGATCTTTTGCAAGCATATCTGCTAATTGATCCTTCGAGCTAATGTGCAGTACACATAATCCATTGGATACTTGTTCTCGAATGAAACAATAGTCAAGTGTCAAATGTTTCATTCGTGAGTGATAGACTAGATTAACACACAAATATGTCGCTCCTGTATTGTCTCAAAATAAGCTCGGTGGTTTTGGAAGAGAAACACCTAATTCATGCATAAGATTTTGAACCCAAGTAACTTTTGCTGCTACATTTGTAGGAGCCTTATACTCAACTTCTGTAGATGATCAAGAAACAAACTTTTGATAGGTTGACTTCCAAGAGATGATATTAGAGCCCAATTATAACATATATGCTATAGTTGAGCAACCATTATCAAAGGTACCACCCCAGTTGAAATCAGAGAAGGCTGTAAGATGTTGAGAAGAATCTCTTTTGAGAAATAAACCATGATTTGAGTACACACTTTAAAGCTTGAAGATGTCATTGAGTTGGAGCATGCATAAACTAAAACAATTTGTGAACAGCAAATGAAACATCAGGGTGAGTAATGACAAAATATTGTAAAGATCCAATAATGCGACGGTATTTAGTGGCCTCAACTTGGGAAGAACCATCAACAAGAGAATAAGTTTCAAAAGAACTCATAGGGGTGACAACTTCCTTAGCGTGAGCCACGTTAAATTGATCAAGTAAATCATCAATATGTTGATGCTGAGAAAGAAATAAACCCAATGGAGTAGAATAACCTCAACACCCAAAAAATGATGCAGGGAACCCAAATCTCTAATTGATAACTGATTGTCTAGCTTGCAAACAAAGCCATAAAGAAATTTAGAATTGTTACCTGTGAAGACAATATCATCATCATAAACAAGAAAATAAAGTGAAAGAACTGTAGGGATGTAATAGTTTCGCAAAAAGTTTGATTTGATTGTTGTTACTTATAAGGTTCTGTTGCAGTTACTTGTAACTGTATTTGTCGATTACTAGAAATAAAGTAACTGTATTAGCAACTGTTAATTTTTAAGCACAACCAAAAAAAGAAAAATGAATACGAAATTAAACAGATCAACATTAACATTTGGTAAAGCAGTTTGACACACTTTATCTACGTTTACAGGGTCCTCACTCAGCTTAATTCTGTCCCTAACGACAATAGTTTTATACAAGGCTTACTAAGCCGAGACCACTCAACCTTTGGCACTATCCATCGTTCTTACAACTCGTGAAAGAATTTCACATCCAATAGTGCGACCTCCTCGTGCTAACCTCAATAGAGGATTTTTTTTAACAATCTTTTGAAACAAGAATAGTGAATAAATCATTCAAATGATTAAATAAACAACTCAACACTCAAGAAAACACTTGAAAAAAAGACAAGAAATAATTTCCTATACAATCACGAAATCAAGAGCAGCTAAATAATCACACAGAAACGTATAGCAAGAACTTTACCAAGTTAGCCACGATTTAGGTGCAGGAGCTAGGTCACACTTTCATCAACATCACTTTGGATGTCTTCAATTTTCTTCACACTTGGTAACGTTACATACAAGCCACCCTTAAAGCAATAAAAACAATCAAATCAAACATCACACCTTTTGCTCTTCCATTCACCATGAATACTCACCAAAAAAACCTCATCAAAACACTCATGTATTTTCTACAAAATATGGACAGCACCTAGTGACCCTCGCAATAAGACTAACACACTGAAATTCACTCCAACATCCATATAGAAGAAAAATCACCCAACAACTCACGTGTAACCTTCAATCAATAGCGTAGCACAGCAACAAATATTCAAGACCACAAAACCTACACACAACTCTCATACACATCACCTTGTTTAATCCATATCTCCAGAAGGAACGTAATCCACATAAATCTTCATCCAAGATAGAATTCTATTTACACAACAACTCTTTCCAAGAGGCCAATTCAAATAAGACTTTTTGATTTATATTGTTAATCATTATTTGAATATCTAACAATAAAAAATGCCAAAATTAAACAAAAAATATAATAAATTTCTTAACATAAAGTGTGATGTCATTGCGGTCATAAATAAATAAGGACGCATCAGCAAGAGATTTGTGAAAACCGAAGGCAAGTAGAATATGTTGGAGTTCACTGTACCATGCCCGAAGAACCTGTTTGAGGCCATATAAGGCTTTACGAAGCTTGCATATGTGATTTGAATACTGAGGGTGAACATAACCAAGAGGTTGTATAATGTAGACATCTTCGTGCAACATGCCATGCAAAAATGCATTGTTTATGTCCAATTGACGTAAAGGCCAATTTTGAGATAAGGTAAGACATAAAACAATACGTATTGTAATAGGATTGAAGGTCTCAAAATAATCTCTTCCTACTTATTGGAGAAAACTCCCCTCTACAAGATGAGCTTTGTACTTGTCAATAGAACCATCAGATTTTTGTTTGATATGGAAGACCCATTTGTAACTAACTGGAATATGAGATGATTTAGGAACCAATTCCTTAGTACCATTGTGTAACAAAGCATTAAATTTAGCACCCATAGCTTTGCGCCAGAGAGGATCTTTCATTGCTTGTGTAAAACTATTAGGTTCAAGAGGAGGAGGAAGTGGTGTTTAGTGGTGAGATTCACAAATTTGTCGTTATAGTATTTGGAATTTGGCTTTTATAGGTGAGCTGGACATGGGGAAATAGATGATTAATTTTGTGGTGACGGAGTAATATGTGGAGAAGAGATGGTAGAGCTAGATACAGAAGAGGGAGAGTGTATAGGAGAGTGATGGTCAATAATGGAAGGTGACTCATCAATATTTGGAATGGGAGGTGAAGAATGAGTAGGCAAAGGAATATTTAGTGATATTGGTGCTACTGTAGGGACGAATGGAGGTTTATCCACCAAAGGGGAAACATTGACAGCTAAAGGGAGTGCATCTGCTTGCTTAGAACCTGCAAGAAAAACATCTCGAATACGGTCAGAGAATGTATCCGTGTTATTGTCAACTTGACAAGGAAACATATGTTCAACAAAGTGGTGGGATCAAAACATTTATACGTAGATTGCAAAGTAGAGTAGCCAAGAAAATTGCAAGAAATGGACCGAAGCTGAAGTTTAAAGGTATTATATGGCCGTAACCAAAGAAAACACAAACATTCAAAAGGTTTAAGATGTTGATAATTTGGAGATCGTTGAAAAGGCATTTCATAGGGAGTCTTAAAAGACAACACTAGGGAAGGAAGACGATTGATTAAGTACACAACAGCTTGAAAAGCATGCGACCAAAAATGTAAAGGAAGTGATGCAAAGTGTAGCAAAAAAAGACCAATCTCCACAACATGTCAATGACGCCGTTCAGCAGTGCCATTATGCTCAAGTGTGTGTGGAGACATTGTGAAATGAGAAATCCCACAAGAGTTGAAAATGGGAATAAGCTTTTGGTGCTCTACTCCATTGTCAGAGAAAATTTAAATAATTTTAGTTTGAAAATAATTATCTACTAGTCGTTGAAATTGAGGGAATAAAATAGAGGTCTCAAAATTTTTTCTTCATAGGATATAACCAAATATACTTAGTAAAATGATCCATAAAAATTATGTAATATTCATAACCATCAATAGATTTTTTTGTTAGACCCCAAACATCAGTTGTAACATCCCGTTACTGTCATTAAGGGTATTTTGGTAATTATGAGTCATACTGATAGGTTTCACTGCATTCATTGACTGAGCATGATACTGGCCTCTAATTATAGAGGAACAGGCTTATTGCATATGCATTTAT
>JANITW010000003.1:59785726-59800619 GCA_027564335.1 Erythroxylum williamsii | reverse complement strand
TCAGTTTCCTTTTTGGTTTTGTTAGGAGACTGATAGACTTGTCTATTCTGGATTGGATGACTGTACTGGATAATTGTCATTTTGGATGTTAAATTATTGATTACTGCTATATTGTGATTTAAATTACTGCGATGCCATATGGATTTTAGCAAAAATTTTCTGGTAGTGAACCTTTATCGTGGGATACGTGTCGGCGTGACCTTCGGGTTTTCCGATGTGTACACTACGATGAGGGGGCGCTACATCAGTATAAATAAGTTCCAAAGGCTTTTGACTAACTAGAGAATTGCAAGATAAAGATAGTTTTTTTACATCTATTAATAGAACAAGAAGGACAATGAAAATTAGAAATTGACATGGATAGAAGACTAAGTCGTTGTGCTTAAGAACAAAACTAATAACTTTATTAGAAGGATGACCAAGTTTGTGATGCCAAGAGGACAAAAAAGCTTTGGTGGTGATATTAACTTGAGGCTGACATGGAAAAGTTGCATAATAAACATCATCATTATTCTCTCCCCGCATTAGAGGTGCTCCTGTGCAAAGATCCTCCATAAGAAAATGAGAAGAGAGAAACTTAACAGAAACTTGGTTAGATTTACATAATTTTGCTATAGAAATCAAATTTGTTTGTAAATCTGGAACACAAGACATTTGATAATGTAATTGGTTCGGAAGGTGTATGAATTTGTGTGTGACCAATGTGAGAAATTGAAAGGCCATTACCATCACTCGAAAATATCTCATCTGGACACCCATAGTCAGAGTAAGTCTATAAAGCAGATAAATTTGATGTCACTTGATGTGATGCTCCACTATCAAATAACCAAGGTTGTTGCAACATAGCTAAAGAATTGATAGAGGTGGTAGCATTGGCTACTAGACTTGGAAGTTTCTGGGAAGATTGAGAACTGGTAACATGAATGTTGTTCTCTTTCAGAAATTTGGCAAGTTGCCTGCAGTCAGGAGTGTTATGACCTTTAATTTCACAAAAATGAAAAAATAAATCTTGTCAATATGACCAATGCCCATTCTGATTTTGTCGAGGATAATTTCCTCCATAGCTGCAACGGGACTTGCGAGAATTGGAATTACAATCTTAAGTGGACAGTTTCCTTTTAAGCTGTGAAAAGAGTAGGAGGAGAACTCGATCTTTTATCTTTCAATGTTCTTTCAAAGTTAATTAACTTATCAAATAACTCTGAACAGTCAATAGAAGATTCACGAACTTTGAGAGCTACTACAATAGGACTGTATTCGTCCGCAAGTTGAGTGATGATGTGGCCAACAAGATCTTCATAACTTATTGGATTTTGCAATAGTGCATTGTTTTGGTTCCCTTTGAAGTTTGAGCAAGCTTAGCTTTGAGAGAAATGATTCTAGACCATGAAGAGTTCACATAGTTATGAAGTAGCCTCTCCCAAGCTTCTTTGGAAGATGCGGCTGAGGAGATGATTGGTTGAATGTTTTCTAAACAGCTACCAAGAATTGCACTAATAAGAATTTGATCTTGCTGATACCAGAGAGTGTAGGCTGGATTACAGGTCTATTCCTCACTATCAAAAAATTGCTATGGTAAAGCTAGAGTACCATCAATGTATCATAGCATATTGAAGCCAATAAGAGTTGAATGATTTTTTCTTCTCCAAACAAGAAAGTTAGCAGAAGTTAGTTTGATAAGAAAAATTGGTTGGTGCATTTAATTGCACAATAGATGGTGTTGTTGAGCTAGACATAGTCGGATCGAAAAGAAAACTTGTTAGAGTGTTTGAAGCTCTAATACCATATAAGGGTATTGAATTTGTGTAAAAACTTGTGTTATTGACTGCCAAAGTGATTACAATTTATAGAAGAGATTACAAGAATATAAGAGATAAAATAACATATAGCTACAATAGTAAGATTGAGAAAATTAATTGTATAATCTAAGTTGTACAACTGATTACAACAACTAGCTTAGCTGTTATAAATTTGAATCAGAGTTTGTTGATAGCATGGACTTAGTCTTTATATGCTGAACTTAAAAAGGGCTACGTCATCTTGGAAGTTACCAATAAATATCCATGTATTAAACTTTTTATTGATGAAAACTAACATATATTCTTTATCTACTTTGCCAAGTGTACCATACATTGCATCACAGGAAGAGAAATGGTGATCGACTCCAAAATATCAACTATATCTAAAATTGCAAATTCCTACTTTATCATACTCCACTTTATCATGGCACAAATAGAAAGCGAAAACCAGAAAAAAAAATTATTAAACTAATGAGAAGGAAAATGGATTTGAATGGAATCACCCATGCTTTGATACTTGACCCATTCTGGTATTCTACTTCCTGGATAGGTCATTTCAAAATATGCCTAACAGGAAAAATTGGTTTTCATATTAACAATTATACATATCCAAATAAAGAAAGAGAGAGACAAAAAGTTATGTACCAATGATTTCTGCACTTGAGTTCTTGTATAATTCCTCAACAGTGCATTTACTACTGCTTGACATTCATCTTCATCCAACAGGAAGCAACTCCATAAATGGAATCTTTGTTCTATTTGTAAGCCAAGGTATAGTAAAGGTCTATATTTGTTTTAGGGATCTACAACTACGCGCGAATAATTGGGAAACATTTGATGGAAGTTCTGGTAAGGATATAAGCCTTTTATGGTTGTTTATATAAAGATATTTCAATTGTTAAAGTTGTTTGATGGTAGCAGGGATTCTCTCAAAATTGTTTCGAGTCAAATCTAGAAATTTTAAAGAAGATAGAAAGCTCAAATCCTCAGGCAATTCTCTCAAATTACAGTAGGAAAGTTCTAGATCTTTCAATGACGAACCTAGTCTAAGGTGGTCTTCTAAGAAACAATTTTCAAAGCATCTTGGGTAGAAAACAAATTTCCAGAAATTATACATCTGTAAATTCTTGAGCCCTTTGAGATTGATGATAAATTATTGTTGGATAATTTAAGCACAATAAGATTTTCTGGTTGGAAATTAAATAGAAAAGGTTCCAATGGATACTTATCTCACCTAAGATACCTTAACATATTAAGAAGATAATCAAGACCATGAACGAGATGCAAATTAGTTTGATCTCCACAAAAACTGAAAAATTTAAGGTTAGGCATCTTCAGAAATACTCGTGGATTTAAATTCATCTCTCTTATTTTAGATAACTCCAAAATGATGTTTTCCACAACTTCGGCATCCTGAAAGACACTGGAAATATATACACAAGTTGTTATGGAAATAAGAATTTTTTCTTAATAAATCAAGAATTATAAAAGACTATTAATAATATAAAGTAATTTTTAAATGTCTTACCTTATTTCCAATGTGAAGTGATTCACGTTTCTCCATCAATTTTTGACAAAGATCATCTGTTTGATCCCAAATAATTCAGGTTCAACATTTGGGGATCTAGGGTTAATAAGATACATGTGTGTTTTGTTTTCTGTTAACAACATAAAACCTGAAAACTATAAAGGTAGTTGATTACAGAGATAACAACAAAGAATAAAGTAAAACGTAGAGCAGAGGAGCATAAGTGATGCAACTGCTACGTATAGTCTATAAAAATTAGATGGTAGCATTAGTCTTGCACGCAACATTCTCATTGTAACCCAAATAATATGAGAAGTTTATGAAAAGAAATTAGGGGTTAGCGAGTTGATAGAGTACTTATTTACGAGTACTAGTTTGTTCACAGGGAACCCTTGCAACTGTTGAAAAACACTCAATCTCTTGTAATTTTTTTATTTTCATTGAAACTAGTAGGACCACCTACGTGAGATCCTTAGATGTATATAGCAATTAAGCTATCGAACCAAGTAAAATTATTGTGTGCTCTTTTCTTTTCTAAAAACATCATAATCTTATAAAAGCCAACTCTTTTTCATCAATATCTTGAGAAAGAAGATAACATTAATAGAAGGCATATCTCAATAAAAGTGTTATCAGAGCCAATCTTCAATATTCTGGGTAACTCTCTAGCTATTCAAGCAATCAAGGCTAAATAAGAAAGCGTAAGAACAATCATACAAGTAAGGCTAAACCTTTGTGTCCTATTTCTAATCCACTCTTACAATTAAGAAGTCAGTAAGAATCTTTGCTTGTCATCTTTTATCTTCGTAACAAAATGGTGGGAAAAGAAATGGATATTTTTATTGGTAAAGAAGATTTTACAATCTGGAAACTTCAAATGCAAGCTTTACTTGAATCCTATGACTGTTATGGTGCAATTGAAGAACAATATGATGTAGAAACATATCCTGTTAAGAAAAATAAGACGCAAAGGCTTGCATATTGCAAGTTAATGCTTCATTTATCACCTATTGTGATAAGAAAAGTGCATAATTGCATTATTGCAAAGAAACTATGGATGAAACTTGATGAATTGTATGCTAAAAGGTGTTTTCCTAACAAGATGATTCTTTCACATAATTTGGCCAATTATAAAATGAACACTATTGTAACCCTTAATGTCAATATGGATTATTTCTTTAAATTGGTGCAAAACTTAGAAGATACACGTGAAAATATATCTGATGAACACCAAGATGTGGTTATTCTAAAGGCCTTACCATCAGATTTCAATGCCTTTAAGCAAGTGATTAAGCATGCCAGTGGAAAATCACTCACTGTGAAGAGATTGCTAAATTCACCAATAGAGGAAATTGTGGAAAATAATCCATTTAAGAAGGAACCAGAAGTCATGTTCATCTATAATAAACAAGATAAGAAGACTAAAAAAAAGAACAACAAGAAGGAAAGTTAGTAGAAAGGGAACGGCAAGGATAAGTAGATTAAAGAAAGTGAAGAAAAGAAGAAAAAGGCTAAAGGCAAGAAGTGTTACTATTGTGATAAAAAGGGGAATTTTTCCAAAGACTGCAAGAAGAAGAAAAGGGACAAAGTTGCACATGGTGGAGATGTTGGGAATGTGGAGAAACCTGAAGAATCCAATAGTGATGAACTTCTAGCTGTTACTTAAGAGAGTGAAGATCTCAGCAGAGAATGGATCTTTAACTCTGGGGTATACTATATATGTCATTCCTCACAGAGATTGTTTTACCACCTTTAAACTAGCTACTTCCCAAACTATAAGATGACATATTTTGGATAACAAAAGGTTGAAGGTATTGGAGATGTTTCCATCAACGTGTTTGATTGGAAGAAAAGAACCTTAACCAATGTCAGATTTGCGCCAGGAGTGAGGAGAAACATCATCTCTGAAAGTATGTTTGATAAATAAGGCTTTCATATAAGATCTAAGGATGGACTTAGAGAAATTATAAAGGATAGAAGAGTGATCATAAGGGGATTTGAAAGAGGAGGGATTTACTATGTGATAGGCACTACCGAAGTGAATCTAATTACTGAAAATGGGGAGCTAGATTCAACTAAACTATGGCACTCTAGATTAGGACATAATAAGAGCTTGATGCACCCTACTAAACAAGGGTTGACTCTCGAAAAAGACATAAGAAAGATCAAATTAAGTGAATCTTATGTGCTAGGAGAGCACCATAGAACCAATTTCCAGAAAGGAGTTAAAAGAGCTAAAGAGATTATGGAGTATGCCCACAATGATCTCTGGTGGCCAGCTCAAGTGCCTACTGTAGGAGGAAATAAATACTTTATTGCCATAATAGACGACAAGTCTAGGAAATGCTAGGTCTACCTTATAAAAAGGAAAGATGAAGCACTAGATATATTCATTAAGTGGCATACACTAATGGAGAATCAGACAAGGAAGAAATTAAAATGCCTGAAGACTAATAATGGCCTTGAATACTGCAATAAAGAATTTGAAGATTACTGCAGCAAGAAAGGTATCCAGAGGCACAAGACTATCAGAGCAACACTTTAGCAGAATGGTGTAGCTGAGAGGCTCAACAGGACACTCCTAGAAAAGATAAGATGTATGTTGTTTTCTTCAGGGTGCTCACAATCACTGTAGGGTAAAGCTATCAAAATTGTTGCCTACCTAGTAAGCAGATTACCTACATCAGTCAATGATTACAAAATACCATAGGAAATCTAGAATGGGAAGAAGCCTAGCTTGTCTCACCTAAGAACCTTTGGTTGTACTGCCTATACACACCAAAAGCAAGGGAAATTGGAACCTAAAGCAACTAAAGGAGTGTTCTTAGGCTATCCAGAAGGAGTCAAGGCTACAAAATCCTACTACTTCAATAGGGAGGTTTTAAAACTCTTATTAGTAGAGATGTAATATTTAAGGAACATGAATTTCCTTTGTTATCCAAGAATCTTGCCGACCCTAACCTACAAAATGAAATTCAAGAGCAACTGGGATCATCAAGCACTTCGATTCCTTTCTATGTGCCACCAATAACAGAAACAGAAGAAGATGGCACACAATATCATAATTAGGAGCCTGTACAAGGCTCTACACACCATGAACTAGAAACTGAAGAAATAGAAGGTGAAAGTGAGGACTAAAATGACAATTTCTCTCTTGATAGAATGCTTTCATTTTCTAAGGCACAATAAGAATGATATGACTCTAAAAAATATAGACGTTGCTCAAATGTTTCGAAAGTCAGAGTATGTTCATTGCTTCACAAGTATTGTGGCTCTTCCTTAAATAGTTAATTTCTTCAATTAGGCATTGCTTCACTTGCATCTTTAGTCAATTGGATGAATTTAAATCTAAATAACTTTGATGTCATTTTTGCGAAAATTTTCTAGTAATTATGGGGTTAATATATGACCTTCATAATTTGTAGGATCCTTTTTGATAAATCATTTCTAATAAAGTAAGTTCATAATGAAGGTTTATGCAAGAAAGAAAATGTATTCCTTATGATTTTATTTTCTTTTGAGAATAAGACTGTTAATTATAAAAGGAAACAAATCCATTTTGGATTTTAAAATATTATACAATTATCATCAAAATTGTTAATCATAAATCTTAAGCTAACAATCTCCCTATTTTTGATGATGACAAGAAATAATAGATATATTTTTCAAAATTCAAAGAGATAATAGATAATTTTGAAAAATACCTGTGACTTTTACATGTTCAAACATAATTAGAAGAAGCCTGTTCTTTCCAGCTTTCTTGTTTCCTTCTTTTTTCTTTATCAACTTCTTTTTATAGAAGCGGACATATTTTCTAATCATAAAGCTGAATTCGTCATCTCCATCTATTTGTAACTCAGTGTCACTTTCATCGCCGTTTAATTCGTCAGTTGCTTTTAATGCCATTCCTTTTTTATAGGAGGATCCTTCATCTTGCCTAAGTTCGGTTTTATGGATCATCAGACTTTCTCGTTACCAATCGAGTGAAATAATGTCTAGATCCTATGTCATTTCTAGAGTTGTCACCTTAGGTATCCATTTCTTTAGTAGTAACCTTAGAATCTTTTTTATGAGCTCGTCATTGGGATATATCTTCCCTAAGTTTTTTAAGGCCATGATGATGTTGTTGAAGCGTTCAAAGAATTCGCCTATGGTGTCTCCCAGTTTCATGCCAATAGTTTTGTATTGATGCACTAAAAGACTTATTCCATACTTCTTTACCTCATTTATTCCTTCAAACATGACTTGTAGTTTGTTCCACATTTTTTTTGCTGTAGAGCAATAGGATATCTTTTCATATTCTTCTGGAGACAATGCACATATCAACTGATGTTTTGTTTTAGTGTTTAGTTGTGCATTTTTCCAGTCAACATTAGTCTATGCTTTTACGTTAGCAGAAGTGGGAATTGTAGCTCCAACTCTAATTGCTTGTCATACTTTGATAACTACAGATTGAAGATATATGGTAATTCTCTCTTTCCAGTATGAGCAGTTGTTTCCATTGAAGTAAGGAGACTTTGAGACAAATTGTCCTTCAAAATTTCTCAAGGTGTTTGTCATGATATATCATGTTTTGTAAAACACAATAAATGTGAAACCTCTCTCTGACACCAATTGATAAAGCAAACACACGCAAGAAGGGGTGGATTGTGTGTGACTTAAAAATTTTGCAAGTTCTTTCAATTCGTATAATAAACAGATCTTAATTAACGAATAAAAATAGTAGGAGCCTGTCAAATGATAAAGCCTTTTAAGCGAGAGGAGCCTGTTAGGTGATAGGAGTGTTGGAGTTATGTAAATACGGTGCCCTAGAAAGTAAGTGTATTTACATGTATCTTAATCTTCCTCAGTTATAGCTTTGTAATGAAAATATTTATTATTAATAAAACAAAAGAGTTTAGTTTTATGAGCATTATATATCTAGTCATAAGGTACCGAGATTCTTTTGTAAGTAATATACATATACATAGAGTTGTATGGGAAACATGTATATTACAAGAATCTAAAATAATGGATTCACAGTTGAATAATCAAGTTGGTTGCTTGATTATAATTTAGACGGTAGTGTTGCGATTTATTTTCATATAAGCAAAGGAGTTTACTTCAAGGGAATAATGAGTTTCATATCATGATAGTAGTCGACTATTGGTAATGGCATTATTAAATGAATCTGGGATCAAGTATGTGTTCAAGAATAAAGTAGATTGTTACTTTAGTCTTAAAACATACATTTTAGCATTTGCTTATTATGGACCACAATCTAGAATGGTGAACTAGTGAACTCATATGTGTTTCATTATAATTCTTGATAAGATCAGAATGGATTTTTACAGAGTATTAATCCAGTGTCTGTATGTTAGAATTATTAATTGAAACTTATATCAGAAACATTCACTCAAATAAAGAGTTTATAGTGATATCATCACTTCTAGAAGAACAAATGGTAGATGCAATTGGTTGAGGATACAATATCGAGAAGAGGAAACAATAATAAGAAGAAGAAGATACATCACTTTGGAGAGGATATATTGTCGAGGATAAGATAGCACAGAGAGGAATTAAAGCTGTAGCGAAAGAGTTGGTGATATTTCTACCATATTGTTATTATATTAGATATTATCCTTATACCGTATCATGCATGGATTGACATGTTGATTTGGTTATCTTGCTTCCACCATGTTATAATTTCTAAAAAAGTTTTGAAATCTACCGTTTAACCAAATCTTGCATATTTTCTTTTCTAATCCAACAAGGAGCCTTTTGTGGGATAAGACCTTGCTTAAATGAAAAGACCCTGTTGAATGATGAATCATGTTAAAGCAATTTTAAAATCGAAGTTGCCTGTTAAAACTAAAAGGAACTATCAGTAAGTTGAAAGCAAAAGTGACCTATTACAAAAATGAAGGAGTCTCTTCCTGAAATAAACATACACATATTATAATGCAGAAATATAATAGATAATGAAAGAGATAGAAGAAGGACGCAATCTATTTTTACTTGTTTGACTTACAATCCAAACCTACATTCAATCCCTCAGTATCCAACTTGAGTGTTTCACTATAAAAATCTGAGTATTAAATTTGACAAGATCACGAGTATATATTTTTCAAAGTTCTCTAACCTTTCACACTTGAAGTGTATAACAAGCTTCTAAAAGCTCACAAAAATAAAATAACAATTTTTATTTTGATTGAGTGATTTCACTTTCTAAGACACAATAAAAATGATATGACTCTTAAGAATATAGATGTTGTTCAAATGTTTCGAAAGTCTGAGTATGCTCATTGCTTCGCAAGTACTGTTGCTCTTCCTTAAATAGTCAATTTCTTCAACTAGTCATTACTTTAGTTGCATCTCTAGTTAACTAGATGGATTTAAATATGAATAACTTCGATGTCATCTTTGCCAAAAATCTTCCATTAATCATAGGGCTAATATATGACCTTCGTAAATTGTAAAATCCTTTCGGATAAACCATTTCTAATAAAGTAGGTTCATAATGAAGATTTCTGCAAGACAAAACGTATTTCTTATGATTTTATTTCCTTTTGAGAATATGATTGTTAATTATAAAAGGAAATAAATCCATTTTGAATTTTGAAATATTATACAGTTATTATCAAAATTGTTAATCATAAATCTTGAGCTAACAATACTTAATAATAAAATAAAAAGAGAGCAATATTGGTTACAAAAATTTATAATAAAAATTAATTAATATATCTTTATTTTACTGTAATTCTCTCTAAACATCACTAAATAATTCACTAAATAATATTTTTGAGATATTGAAAAATTCTCTTTTGTTTTCAAGTGAACTTTAGTAGGCATTTCCGTTAATCAACTAACAATTCTAACTGCAAATAAAATATCTAACATTGTGTAAGTTAAGTATCTTAAACTTTTCGTTAGACTTATGTTTAAAGTTGGATATACATTCTCTTACTCATCAAACTTAAATAACTTTAGTCCAAATTTCATAGAAGTGTTAATCGACTTAGAGTTTAACATCTTAAACTTCGTAATCACCTTTTTTTACATAATCTTCTTAAGTGATGAAAACTCCATGCTTCATTTGTTTTACTTTAATTTCAATTAATAAAACATCAACCCTATGTCACTCGTCTCAAACTCTTGAGTCATAAAATTTTAAACTCTTTAAACATCTTTGAATTGTTATATGAGAAAACATGATCGTCCGCGTAGATAAGAACAAACAACAAATCATCTTGATCCTTTTTAATATAAAGACTATATTCTTGTAAGAATATAATAAACCCTTCTATCGAAAATAACTATTGATCACTTATTTCAAATTCTTAGTGCGTATTTAAGTCCATATAACACATTATTTAACTTCAACACTTTCTTTTCTTTACTTTCACCCGCATATCCCATTGATTGCTTAATGTAAACTTCTTCCTCTATATAATTGTTGAAAAAATTGAATTTGAAGTCAAATTGATAAATCTCCCAATAATTATGAACAACAAGATATGTTAATAAATGAATAATTTACAAGCAAGCAACAAAGGCAAATACTTTTTCATAGCCAATTTCTTACTTTTGTTTGTATCCTTTGACAATAAGTCTTGCCTTATACGTCTCCCCTTTAGCTTTGATATTTTCTTAACGTTTTACGCCTGTTTGACTTGAATAGCATAGTGACCTCTTAGAAATAAGTTTTCATGTGTAATTCTTTTCAATATTTTTTCATTTATTTTATGATTCTATTTCTCATTCTTGTTAGCATCTTCACAAGTTAAAGGTTCAATATCTGAGACAAAATCGTTACATCTTCCATGGCTTCTATAAATCTTCTTTCTTGAAAAACTATTCCCAAAGATAATGGCTATACTTGCCACAGAGATAAAACCAACTTGGGGCTTTTTATCATTTTTTTATTGTATTAATTATGTCAAAATTACCTCTTCATTTGATTTACTACTCCCAAGACTTTTATGAAGTACTCTGAAATAGATTCGCCATTCTTCATTAAGACCGTCTCGAACTCAACTTTGAGGTTTCAGTTTCTCGTGCCTTCTTCACTGTGGTTTTATTGCGATTATTTTGAGCATTTATACATCTAAACCTTGATGGATCACGGTAAGTGCACTTTGATCTTTTTCCCTTTCCTTCTTTAAGCTCTCATTTCGATTTGAGTCAAGCTTGCCTCATCTTGAGGATTCATGAAGCTTTTGCTGACTACAACGTCTTACAGCTTATGAACTAAGATTGACCTTCATCCTAAGTGCCAAATTCTCATAAATTGAGTTTGGTGAGTTGTGGAAACTGAAAAGACAAAGAGACTCCTTTCAATGTCGTAGTTGGCTCTGGTACTATTTTGTTATAAAAATCATAGGCTCACAAGCACTTATACACACACACAAAAAATAAAAGAAGAATGAAGAGGAAGAGGAAGAAGAAAGTGACACCAACACCTCAAGGTCTTGAATGCGTTGGAGAAATCGAAAGGGTCTTTTCCATTTGCTCTCCCTGGCTTGTGTATAGTGAAAATTTTGCCTCTTTATCTCTATTTATGAGCAATGCTTGCATATTTACGTTTATTTCTGTGGTTAAAATACTGGAACTCCTGAGTAAAAAGGAAAACATATTTTTTAAAATTAATTTTCCCCACTTTAATTTCCAAATTCTTATCAAAAGAAGCACAAATCTTAACATAGCCTTCCTTGGTTGTACATTTTTTTAAGGATAAAAGAGATATACCTCTTTTATACTTTAAGAAATCAAATTTTTCTTCAAAAATTTCAAATTTTCAAAATACTTGTTCTCTTATACTTTAATTAAATTGTAATACTTAAACACACGCAATATGAATATCATACATTAATAATCAAATGTTGTATATATAGTAATATAACTCAATTATTAAATTCGAACCGAATTAATTAAACATAATTTAAACTAATAACTTATTATAATTTTTAAATTATTAATTTAAGTCGAATTTACTTAGTTTGAATTATGTTTAAAAGTTGAGTTGGATTATCATGTCAGTTACATTTTATTAGTCTACTTATAATAATCATAAAATGTGTGCAAGATTTAATTTGTCTCATAGATCAAACAAAACTATAAATTGTGTAATTTACACATATGCAAGGCTAACCTAATGTGGAAGTAAGGTGTTTATTGCCATGATTATAAATAATACTCTTAACGGCACATGAGTATCTAGAAATATTCTCAAAACTGAGTTCACACCTTTTTTAATGCTTTATTTCCAATGATCAAACTTTGCAGTTGTATCAATTTGTTCACTTAGTTGTTTTCTGAAAGTCAACTCTCTCAATTGTATTACAAATTCAGTATTTAAACATGGAGATCATCACCATCTCAGACATGGGAGTCACCACAAAGTAAACTTAGGACATGGTTCCCACTTCCTAGCTCCAGACAGGCCTCTTCTCCCTTCTATAAGTGCTGGTTAAGTCACGATTCATGCACACATTTTTGGGTATCACACCACCATGGTCATTCAAGCTTCAGGTATCTTCCTGCCTAGTCCAAATAACCAGGAAATAGTTGATGTATACCGAGACTTGGAATTGAAATCATTGGCTGAAGAAGAATATACAGCATTTGTCAAGGAGGATAGCCCACAAAAGGAGAAGCAGATTTTGGTGGATCCAATGTCGTTGAGAGAATCATCGTCAAGAGAGGATGAGTTCGACTTGATGCTTCTACCTATTGTGCCAGTTCCTGAGCTGCCACCAGATCTCCCACCAGTGAAACCTCAGCTGATAAGTTGCAGCCTTCCAAGCTCAGCTTCTTCGTCCCCTCGATTCGCGTTCAAATTGTTGAAGAAGAAACGTAAGAATGAGAACCAATCATCTCCAAGAATTGAGGATCTGACATATCAACAATCTGCAGCAAACTCTTATCTTTCCCCGCAACAAGAAATCCACTTGCAAAGAAGCAAGTCCTGTGCTGAAGGAAGATCAAGTGCACCAGTTGATGAGCTTGACATCTGGTTGAACAAACCAAATGCTTTGGAATGTAACAGCAAGTACAATCCGAACAATGTTAAAGCTCATGCGACCAAAGAAGACTACTACACCAAGACCAGCAAGAAAATGTTTAACGACGACCAAGAATTCAAATGTGGAGCTCTATGCTTGTATCTTCCAGGCTTTGGCAAGGCAAAACCGATGAGACCCAAGAAGGAAGAACTAGAATCAGAACCTGGAAACGTGATCTCGAGGACGGTCTCTCTGGAAAAATTCGAATGTGGTTCATGGGCTTCATCAGCTATAATGGACGACCACGAAGATGACTCCATGAATCGCTACTTCGATTTACCACTGGAGTTGATACGAACTAGCGTGAACGAAGCTACTTCACCAGTTGCTGCTGCATTCCTCTTCGACAAGGATCATAAAAACGTTCTGAAGAACATCAGTACAACAAAAGCAATGCCCAGAAAGTCCCACGAATCTTCACGCCATGTTCGGTTCTCGACATCATCTCCCACCTCCTACCCTGCCTCGCCTGCTTCTTGCATCACTCCTCGCCTGAGAAAGGCCAGAGAGGAGTTCAATGCGTTCTTAGAAGCACAGAGTGCTTGAGGAAGTACTGCAAAGAATTAGTACCAAGTACTTCATGAATTCATACTTCCTCAGCCACACAACAATGTGGAATCCTATTCTTAGAGATGAATCAAAAGAGCATCAAACAAAACAATGATGTTTGTTAATCATCGGCTTCAATACACTTACTCTTTTAATTTTGCCTCTTAAATTTTATAAATTATCAGATTCTCTTTTATACTTAAACTGTTACTTCCTCAGCCACACAACAATATGTTATCAGTATTTTGAAAATTATAAACTTGTGAGTCTAGAAATTTTATTATTTAGAAAATGCAATAATCCCTGTATGCCATTGAAGCAACTCTTGGTTAGAGAACACACGAGAATAACATAAATTCAAAGTATGTGATATAACAATATCACATAAATCGAGAAAGACTCTTTTTATTATGACTCATAGACTCGTGGAATATTTCACCGACAAGTCTTAATGGAGCCGTATCATGAGTTTTCAACTTATATCACTACAAGAAAAATAAAGTTTAACGACGAAATTTACCTACGGAATTTGTACATATTCCGTCGGTAAGCTTACTTAGCGACGGAATTTAGCGAGGGACAAAGGCGTCGGAGATATGGCCATCGCTAAATTTAACGACGGAAATTTTTCGTTGGTAAATTTTCCTACGGAAATACCGACGGACAAAAATTTCCGTCGGTAAATTTACCGACGGTTATTTTGTTCTTTCCGTAAATTTTTCTGTCAGAAAATTAGCAACGGAATTTGAATTCCGTCGGTAATTAGCGACGGAATTTTTTCCGTCGGTAAAATCCAATATATTTACCAACGGAATTTTTTTCCGTCGGTAAATTTGCTGAAAATTATTTTTTAAAATTTACCTGCTAACTGTTTAGTTTCTCTAGAAGCCACCATGAAGAGAACATCATTATTTCAAGTAAAAGAATTAAAATATTAAAATTCATACTAAAACAGAACTGAAAATAAAGAACTG
>JANITW010000003.1:59740883-59753970 GCA_027564335.1 Erythroxylum williamsii | reverse complement strand
AAGTCACTTAACAAAGAATTGCACTTCTTTAAGCTAAAAGAGAATTTGCATCAAAGAATGAATAAGTTGCATAAGAAATTGACATTTTTATTTTATTTGTATACAGTAATTTCAGGACTAATTTACTTTTCTGCCTATGTCCTCCATTGACGGACTTAAGCTTTTCAGGGATTTGATAATTAGCCGGGTTTTAATCAAACGCTACACTGATACCAACAATACATAGAAAGGCTATTCCAAAAAGCTGAAGTAGAGGCTAAAGGTCAGCACAGGCTACAACAAGAGTTTAGGCCTCCTGACCCACATTTAAACGATGGGATTTGATAATTAGCCAGGTTTTAATCAAACGCTATCCTGATACGAACAATACATAGAAAGCCTATTTCAAAAAGCTGAAGGATTGGGATCAAATCTTCTGCCTGTAGTCCAATCTCAATCTTGTTTCAAACAAATGTGTGGATAAAATTGTCTGAAATAGAATTGACACAAAATTGTGAGCACATAAACTTTGATACTAAATTAGGGGATCAAATTTTTCGTACTTATAATCCTGTACTAACTTTACTTCAAATGATCTCATCCACGTAAATATATAAGACCTAGAAAAATATGTAGAAGAGATTGTATAGAATAGAATTAGCACAGGATTATAGGCATGAAGGATTTGATGCCGAACCTCTATGTTTATAACTCTGTGCTTATCTTACTCTAAACGATCTCATCCTCAAAAATATGTAAGACTTATAAAAATATGTAGATGAGATCCTCTAGAATAGAGGTAACAAAATGATTACAGGTATAAAGAATTTGATGCCGAAATAAGGGATCAAATCTTCTGTATTTATAATTTTGTGTTAACTCTGTTCTAGACAATCTTATCGGAGTTAGCATAAGGTTATAAGCACAAAGAATTTGATGTCGACATAGGGGATCAAATCTTCTGTGCCTGTAATTCTATGCCAACCCTATTCTAAATAATCAACGAACTAAAACACAATTAAACAGAAAACCAGTGATTTTATTTGTAAATAAAGGCTCAAGGTCAGCACAGGCTACGACAAGAACCACAAATGAAACGAAACCAACTAAATGGAAGCCATTTCTGCATGACAAAAATTTAATAGTAAAATAATTTGAAACCGATCCAATTTAATTACTTTGAATCGATTATAATTTAAACTAGATTTGAACTTTTATTTATAAAAACTTTTAGACTTCAAGGTTTATGTTTTTATAGTTTAATACACTGTAAAGTTTAATTATATTAAAATATTTTTTGTTTTAAATAAAATTATATTTTTAATAATAAAGTACATTTAAGATAAGGAATTCAAAGATTAATTACGCAAAATTAAGTTCAAAAGCTGAATTTTTTAAAGATTTGTGATTGAAGTAACATTTTTCTTAAAAAGTTAAACGTTTAAGATTGCATAACATAAATACACTTAGGACAATTTAATATTTATTTAAAAAGATTAGACTTTTAGACTTAACTCGACTTAATAATATTTGATATAATCTAATTGAATATAATTAAAATTTAATTGAGCCTAATTAAGCTTAGTTTAAATTGCTTATATTTAATTGAGCTTTAATTAAACCAATTAAGAGATTTGATTTGGCTAGGCCAAATCTGTCAAGTTCGATCAGCGCCTTACTCGACCCGACGCATTACTATTTTTAGTGTTCATGTAGGTTTGGTACAATCTTTTGATCAGGAAACTTGTGATTTTTTTAACTTTCTCAAGAAATCTGTTCTCTTCATGTTTCTTATGATCAGAGACCAACCAGTAGGTGGCAATGGTCAACCTGGTACGTTGTAATTGGCAAAAAATGGAAGGAAAGGTGCAGAATCCGAAAAGTGACAAGTGATGGCTCTATAGAAAACAATGGTTAAATGCTGTTCATCCTCAAAATACATATGCAGAAACGTACGTGAGTAAAGAGAAACAATTTGTGTGATTAGGCAATGTACAAACATTAAGCAAAGCGATTAGTCATCTTCCAAGTTGAGTTTTGAGTTGAACAGGACGGTCCTCTGGAGCAAGAACTCGTTCACAGGTTTGTCAGTTTCTTTATGTATCCATGTCCGCCCTCACAACGTCCAGTATCGGAGCTCTGCAAATCGGACATTTTCCACTACTCCATTGCAACTCGTGAGCACACTTGAGACAGGTACACATATGTCCACATCTGATGAAGAAACATTTGTTAAGTGCAATTAAACCAATCTATGAGTATTAGTTTTGAAGATTTTAGATTGAACCAAGAAGTGTGGGATCAGAAGCAAAGTACCTGTACAGAAAACAATCGACCTGCACTTCATAGCAGATGCAGCAAATTCGCTTGGATGGTACCTTCTCAATTGAGTTTCTTCCTTCCACTTGAACTGTAATATGTAATTTTTCTGAGTCATGATCATAAGGAAATGGATGGAAATACTGAAGAAAAGGAAGGTTAACAGGCTTTTCATTCTACACTTACCAGGTGGATGTGCTATGTGTTGCATGCAGTTTGCCAATTTCACTTGCATCTCCACACAGCTCAGAACTGATTTCTTGAGTTCAAACAGCTCGCTTTGGAGTTGCTCCATATGCCCTCTTAGATCATATATCATTTCCATTTCCTGTGAAGTGACGCCACAAATTATTAGCATCACCTCCTGCAAATGGCTTTTACTGGATTTGATCAAGAACTTTAGGTACTTACAATCGACGGATGGCTTGCAGATGAAGAATGTGGCCTGTCCTGAGTCAATGCCTGAGAGGGTACACTTAAAAGAGAAGGTGCACTTGAAACTTGTCCATCATCATCAACAGCAGCCTCATGATGATCGTTGTGATTCCACATCCCAAATGGAGATGAAGATTGGATTGTTGCTGAGGTTTCATCAAAATATGCAGAAGCTTCGATGTACTGATCAATGGGGCTTTTTCCTATATATTGACTACTCGAGCTCTCTCCTCCTCCTTCGCCATTTGCTTCTTCTTGTAACAATCCATCTTCTTCTCCTTCTACTTCTCTTCCTACATCATCTGCTACTTGTTCTCTTCCTTCGGTTTCACTACCTGCTACATTCAAATGCCTCCTGAAGTAAGGCAATCTTAACAACTCTTCAGCTTCACTTCCCTCATCAAGTTCTTCTAGACTGGCTTGTCTTTGTGCACGTAACATCATCAATTCGTCCATCTTATCTCTGAGATCACCAGCAAGAAAAGTTGATACCGTTTTTCTGCATCAACAATACAACCAACATCAGATTTTATTCATTTTTGGATTGATGTTGAAGTGGTAAGCATGTAGGAGAACATCGTACCTTTCAATGAGCTGCCGTCTCTCATCGTTGTCCGAGCAAGTAAGCATCATCTCCTGATACCATGCTTGTCTCCGGTCTTCCCAATAACTTTTCGGCCGAGCTATGTCAGTAAACCAGTCATAACTAGTCACTTCAAAATCCTGCTGGTAATTAAAGTCTTGTTCTGTCTCATTTTCATCCCACTCATTCAAGGACTCAGTTACCTGTGAAGCTTCTCCAGGTTCAAGATCTTCAACCTCTTTGGGCCTGATTTCCTGCCATGTTATATTGATTCGTACATGAACATCTTCAAGACTTTTGCTAGTTGAATTCTCCACTAAATCTGCAACTTGCTGCTCAGTAGTGGAACTTTCTTGATGATGACCATCTGCACAGTGGTCCTGTGTCGGAGGCAATCGATTTTCTACTTGTGCAGCACAATATTCTTGCTGATATCCCTTTTCAGGAACTTGGTTAACGTGTGAGGACAAGTTCTTTACTTGAGATGCACTCTGATCGGTGGTAGTGGAACATTGTTGGCGATCATTGTCTTTAGGAGTTTGCCTTGGTGGCAGCTCTACTTGGGGAGCACTCTGCTTTGCTCCAGGAGTCTCACGATGGTCACCATCTTTAGTGGGCTGATTTTGAGTGCTCGAAGAATTGTTCACATGCACATTCTTGACATCGTTGTTGCTTCTTGAAGTAGAAGCTATCTCACTCATGGATGTCATGGCTTGCTCAATTCCTGCACTAAATATTTCCCTGCATAATTATCAAACTTTTGAGTAGAGATTCCGTTGGAGTAGAAACAAAACCTATTGGCATTGATTGAAGAACTCGCTAATAATGTTAAACAGTTCATGGAATTTGTACTATGTTTCAATGCATCAGAATCATAGTTCATAAATGTATTTGATACCTGAGATGCATGATTTTAGACCTCTGTTGCGATTGGTTAGCTTCAGACGTCGGTGCTGTTCGGGTTATTTGCGGCCGCTGCTGACTTTGGACCATATCATCTCGCCGCCGTAGGAATCTTAGTCGGAGTAAAGACTGAAATTGAAGCATTACAAACAAATACGCGATACAATATTTTCAGTAACCATAAGTTGTGACAGAGATGAAATTTCCTGAACAAAAGGCAGAGGTTGACTTCACCTGAATGCGGCCACGATGAGGGAATTTCGAAACAGATTGGCGTTCTGTTAATGAGTTAAGCTCTCTATGCCTGTCTTGTTCCATGTGCAAAAGCAAATCATTGAAAGCTTGTCTTCCTCTAATCCTGGGTGAGCTTACAACCTGTGAAAACCCTCTTTGCTCTGCAGATTCAGAACCAGCACAAGTCCTGCGCTCTCTTGGCGCATCTGCAGCATTGATTGTCTGACCCTGATCATTACTATCAGAAGTCAGTTTCTTGATTATATCAGCAATCCTAACTTTCTCTCGCTCCCCTGCACTTGAAATTCTGGAATTCATCGATGAATGTCTGCTCTGTGGGATTGTGTCACAATCAGCAAAAGAGTCAACGTTTGAGGCAGAGTCACCTGCATCAGAGCATCTCGGCGGCGAGGGCAATGTACTTTCTGTAAAGTTCGATTCAAAGCTTGTCCTGTTCGTGCTAGGACAAGTGGGGTTTAGGGTGCTGCTAATACTGTTGGATCGATTTAACTTGACATCTGGTTGACTTAGCCTCGCTTCCCATATCTGAACCAGCGAAGAGGCTCCGAGATTCTGACTTTCTGATGAATTGCCACATTGGGTCGCAGAATCTGATGTATTCTGAGAACTTTCTCTTGCAAAAGACTGTCCATTTGAGGATGCAACCACCCATAACTCTGCCTCTTGGCTTTGTTTCTCAATGGTTGAGACCATTTCTCGAGCCTGTTTTGCTGCCCACCGATCAACATTCCTTGCCTGCTTGCGACTCATGGCCGGTGAATCACCAATTCCATTGACATTTCTGGCTTGACCATTGGTCACGTATCGTAAGTTTCCATGATCAGGCTTTGGATTGATCCGGTTCTCAGAATTCTCATTAGATGAAACAGAGATACATGTGTGGAGATGGTCTCTGACCAGTTCCTTGAGGTTTCTCTGGAAAGCGGCATTGGTCTCTCTGCCACCGCACCTGTTACGCCTGTTCTGATCCTGAAGAACGCAACCAAAAGGCGAAGAAGAAGCAATCTCAACTTGGAAAGACGCCATTTTCGTTTTACTCTTTCACAACATACAAACAACCATTGGTAATCAAAACTGGAGGTGACAATGACATCGTCTCCTCGCACATGAACAACAACAACCCATTTTTGTTTTCATGGGATTGGGGAGGATTGTGGTGGGAATCAAACCTCTCAATCTCTTACACCAGTAGATCTTCTCCTTTTTAGAACTGGGAAAACCTTAAAAAGTTAGGGAAACACGTCACAGAGAACAGAACCACCAAAAATAGGGAAGAGGATGTAATGTGCAAAATGAACGGTTTTGGTTTAGCTATTTTATGGGAGTCCTCGAGAGACAACTTTGACATAGAAAGATTTCGTCTAAATTGGTCTGAGAAACGGTTGTTTTGTCTTAAAAAAAGGACTTTAGCATGAACGAACCAGGAAAAAAAAGAAAGAAAAAAAAAACAGAGTAACTAAGAAATGGAGGGAGAGAAACAGAGACAGAGACTTTTTGATGGATTATGGAGTGTGAGGGAAGAAAGGAAGGAGACGTTAGTTCAATTAGCCGTTGGGAACAGAGGAAGGGTCCCAAAAGCAAGCTCATGAACTAGGAGGAGCTACTTTGCAATTGTTACTTTTTTGACTATTGCTTTATAATCTTTTTTTTTTTTTGGTATAATTTGATCGTATCAACCATATTATAAATATGTATTAATGTCTATTTAATTAACTTTGACTTTTTTATATTTTGACTGGTTTATATTTTTAACCATCTATATATATAATAATAACCTATAATAAAATTAGTATTATTAGCAATTTAATATGAAGTTATATTTCTTTTTTTAATGTTTATTTTTATGTAGATATTCAGAAATAGTCTCGGGTAAAATTATATACTAGACCTCTCTAGACCTTAAGTATTTCACTTCTAATTATTATTACTTTATTTAACCTTTTAAAATTAATATTGCATATTTTCACATAGGATGTTTAAAATTTTTGTCTAATTTTATGAATTTTCATAATGATAATTACTCAATAATAATTTTTATTAATTTTTATAATCTTATTTTTGGGTATAAATTTACAATTTTATCGTATCAACTATATTATACGTATGTATTTAATGTTCATTTACTTAACTTTGACTATTTTTGACTGGTTTAAGAATGATAATTAATGGATATATACACATTCAAATGAAAATAAATATTTATTAAACTCATCCTTATTTACTTCGTTTTACCTTTTGAAACTAATATTACAAATCATAACATACCAAATTTCTTTTCAATTTCTTGATAATTTTTATGAATTGCCACAATCATAATTACTCATTAACAATTTTTATAATCTTATATTTTGGTATTAATATACAATTTCATTGAATCGACTATGTTATACATATGTATTTAATGCCTATTTAATTAATTGTAATTTTTGTATATGTTTTTTGACTGGTTTAATTGTACTAACTAATTGATTGTTTTATCCAATATTTTAAAAATCAAACCAAAAATTAAACTACTAAGAAAAAAAGTTTAAAGTTTACAAAGTTCAATCGATATTAAACCGTCATAAAAACTCTTAAAGATTGAATGAAATTAAAAATTTTGAAATATAATTGAAAGATATTGTCCTTATTTGTCGAAAAACTTGAAATTTAAGAAAAAGAGATTGTTAAAAAAAATTAATTGATTTATTTTGTTTATAAAAATTTATTATATTATAAATTGACTGATTAATTAATAAATTAACCAGGTTTTAACAACAAGAATTATTAAAATAAATTAAACCGAAAAATTAAAAACTGAATCGAAAAGTTGAATGATTTAAGATTTTTACGATTTAATAGGCTAAATCGGTTGAGTTTTTAAATCATCAGTATTATCATCAATTTATAAAAGTAATCACAATAAAATTAGTATCATAGATAAGTTAATTTGAAATTAGTATTGTATATTTTAACATACCTTTTTTTTTCAAATTTGTTGCCAATTTTTATGAATTGCCATAATGATAATTACTCAATAACAAATTTTGGCATAAATATACAATTTTATGGTATCAGCAACATTATACGATGTATTTAATGTCCATTTAATTAACTTTGACTATTTTTTATTTTGACTACTTGAATAGTGTTAATTAATGTATTGCATTACCATTTATACATGTCAATAACCCACCATAAAATTAGTATTATAGAAAACATAAATGAATTTAAAAACTTATTAAATTAATCCTTATTTTACTCCATTTAACCCTTTGAAATTAATATTACATATTTTAACATATCAATTTTTTAATTTCTTGCCAATTTTTGTGAATTGCCATAATGATAATTACTCAATAACAATAATTTAGCACTACGTACCTTTATTTTTTGTGGTTTGTGGTGCAAATATACTTATATAGTATATACCTCTCATCATACCAACTATGTTATACGTATGTACTTTATGTCCATTTAATTATTTTTTATTAATCTAATATTATTAATTTTAGTGTTAATTAAAAAAAATCCGAAACTATTGTAAAATTTTCAATTATAACTCGAATTTAAAAAAGTAATAACAAAATATTTAATTTTTTAATTTTTTAAAATTCTAATCTAACGTTTGGTTCATTGTTTTGTTGGCTAACGTGACACTGCCACGTGTCTATGGACCCTCACTAATTAGACACGCTAGTATCATTAAGAAGAGGTTGCCTGATTAGCGAAACGACGTCGTTTGTTGGACTTAAGTAAAATGACGTCGTTTTGGTTATTTTCATATGTCACCCTCTTCTCCTCTGTCGATAGCCCCAAAACTGTGTAACTAAAATCCCTACCCTCTTCTCTGTCGATAACTTGAAAAGTACCAAACTAAAATCCCTAATCGTGCGTGGGTGCTTCTTCTTCGTCAGTTTCACACCCTAAATCCCTAATTTCGTTCTCTCATGCACTCTCACTCTCACACACGAGCTTCTTCTTCGTCCGTCCCTAATTATGTCCTCTCTCACGAACTCTCACTCTCACACAAAAGCTTCTTCTTAGTCAGTCTCACATCCTAAATCCATAATTTTGTCTTCTCTGACACACTCTCACTCTCACACCCTCGTTCTCTGAAACCTAAATCCATAATTTCTTCTCACGCATTTTCACTCTCACACCCTCATTCATAATAGGTTAGTTTCGATTTTTGGTTTCTTTTTGGAATTGTAGTTTCAATGTTCTTTTATTTCCCCGACTTTGAGTAATTCCGATTTCTTCCATCATCTTAAGATACTTGGTGGCGTGGAATTGTTTCATTAATTGCCATGACATGTTATTGCGGATGTTGAATTTTGGTATGGAAACTGATGAAGCAACATTTGTGTTTATATATATATTTTTTGCATGTTATGCAACGGGGGCATTAGACATTGGGAGATGGGTTCATTCTTGGATTAGACATACTAAGTTTGTTCTTGATTCACTATTTATGAAATGGTATGTTGTTAAACAAGGGTTTCGGTAGGTGAAGGTGCTTAGTTATGAATAATTTTGAAAAAGCTTCCAGAAATTTGTAAAGGCATGTTTCTGGCGCCCGAGTGAGTCTAAACATTTTAGTTTGTATCTAATCTGATGTAGTACAAGCCTTTTATGAAGCTCCTTGCATATGAAAATGTGGGTGTATTATTCTGTAGTAAAGAAACTAGTCTATTTCTGTGGACTGTGCTATTTACTACTTAGAAATTAAATTACGAAGTGTTAGTGGTTGTATTATTTTGATGTAATCATACTAGCCATTTACATATCTCCTTAGCATCTTACAATGTAGGTGAACTATATATGTTATATAAGAGTTAAGCAAGAAGTTTTTCTCTGTATATGTAAGCTTAATGGTTTCTTGTATATTATATTGCTTTTAATTTTATTTTGAAAAAATGAGTATTTGAAAACTTCTTGTAGTATATTTAGTTTAGGAAGGGAAAGGAGGTTAGATGAAAAAATGGAAGTTGCTAAAAAAGACCATATATTCAGGGGAAAAGTTGTCATTTTTTGGTTGCCTAAATTCAATACCCCCACCCAAAAGGCCTATCACCCATACTATGTATGCTATGCATCACATATGATTTGATAAATAAAGATAAGTTAACTATATATGATTTTGAATTCAACAAATGGAAGTTTGGTAATTTTTTGAACTTCCATGTTGCTACTAATATTTTCATATGATTTGAACACTTGTTGAATTCATATAGCTAGTTGTACATTGCTGTTAAATATGTATAAGGACTAAGCTTGGGACGTATGGAGTGAGACTTCGTATACCCTACAGTTTCCTTTGTTATGATTACGAGCTCAAAAGGTTTAAAACCCTTTACATAGGACATGTATGATTTAAGATGTTTGGCTCTTATTTATATTTGATTGCTGCAGATGGTAAAAATTGAATTTCCTTTGTTGACTTATTGTATTGATCATTTCTAACATGTCTGAAGTATTTCATTACACTAGAATATAAACATTTAAGAAACATTAAAGCATAAGTTCATGAAACAGTGTTATGTGTTATGAAATGATCTGAATTTTGAACAATTAAGTATAATTATGTCATAAAATGATGATGCGACGAAGATAGTCAGTACCTATATAACCATGGTAGTAATTATATTGTAACACGATAAAGAAATATGGCTAGAAATATAGTATATGTAGCTCTTGTTGAGTATGCGCTTGATATATATTTGACATGGGAAAAGTGTGAAGGTGTTGTCAATGAATTCAAGGGTGCTATTTATTGTTCGTTTGATAGTGTAGTAGAAGCTGGAAAGATATATTCTCAATTTCGTGAAGAAAAAGTATTATTTTTAACGGTAAAATAAGTGTAATATATATTATTTGTTATATGTGATAATTTAATTGGATTCAAATATAATTAATATTGATATTTATATTAATGTTACACACAAGCCACACCTTGAAGCTATAAAAACATTCAGATCAACAACACATCTTTTGCTCTTCCATTCACCGTGTGAACACAGTAGAAAAACCTTATCAGAACACTCATGTAATTTCTGTAAAACATGGATAGTACCAGTGACCCACGCAATAAGATCAACACCACAGATCAACACACAGTCACCCACGCAATGAGATCAACACCAAGAAATTCACACATTGACACACGCAGTAAGGCCAAAGCTATAGAGATTCACGCCAACATCCAAAGATCACCTAGCCACTCACGTGTAGCCTTCAATCAACAACTTAATCCAGTAGTAAAAATTCAAGACATCAAAAACTATACACAGCTCACACACCCACATGACCTTACATAATCCATGTCTCTATAAGAAACGTAAACCATGTAAATCTTCATCCAAAATAATGTTCTACTTTTACAACAACTCTATTGAAGAAGCCAATTATATATATATAATCTGAATATCTAATAATAAAAAATGCCAAGATTAAAATAATACGTTGGGTTGAATAACCTCTAATTTCATCCCGTCCCACAATTGGAATGCCTCCACTAGACTTCCTAGTTTGCAATTCCCATCCATGATCATTCCTAAATATGTACAAATAGAGGGCACACGAGATTTCATATAAACAAAAGAATGGGAAAGTAATGTAGCAGAGGCACCAAAGGCACTCAAATTCAGAAAGAAAGCTCTTCAATGTTAGATTTGCCACTAGATGTCCTTGGCTTTAGCTTCCAAGCATCCACCATGTCTTCTTCTTCCTAGCATCCATCAGAGGTTGCTCTGGAAAACAAATTAGACAAGAACAATAAGAAACTAGAAACTGGAATGTATTCATGCTCTCTGTCAAGAAACGAATCGAAAGTTTGGAACTACATTCGATCATAGCAATATATGCAAAGCTCATAAAATGAGAGAACACAGAGATTTCATGCTTTTGTGATATGCCATAAGGCAAGTATCTCATTCATTTCAAAACTAATTATTCAGTCTTAGAATGTTCTACCTCCTTCAGGATATGTTGTATTATAGTGTACCTCTGCCCAAAAGCTCAAGAAAATAATTGCATGTAAAGCATCCATTATTATCCTGTAGTTAAGTAGCAATGTGTATTAGTCCTCAATGCCGAATGCTTCGAAATAAGAAAGAACAGAGAATAAAACTGACACAAAAGTTTAGATAAATTTAAAAGTTAGACTCAAGGACATAGCTTTTATATGTTTCAATAAGCAAATAAAAACTGATAAACATAGAGAAAATAGGTAAAACGAAAAGGAAACATTGAAAGATTGGAGATTGCTCGTACAAAATTTGCAGCAGCTTGCAATGTGACATGATCACCCCATTCACCACTCCTAATACCAACTATAGAATAAACAGAGTAAGCATGAATTCATTGCAAAAAGCTTTACAGGGAAACAAAGAAAAACATGGAGCAACGACAAACTTGCTCATTTTCTTCAAAAATTCACTAAAATATGTTAGAACGTAACCCTCATACATTTATTGGTGAGATTTGAGGTGAAACAATGTGGATACAGATTAGAAAATTCTAATTTTAGTCTAATATACAGACATGGTATAAACTCATTAAAACCATTTACAGTAACTCATTCAGATGGCAAACTAATTTGATTGACTATTTGTTCTCTAACATGTTTGTGGTATTTAAGAGATTGGTAAAGATGATCTGGTAAGGCACAGTGCTGAAATTCGAAAAAGAGGTTAGCAAGATGATCCACGGGCTGTCAGTCAGTGCATGGAGAAAGTCAGTTTCTTCCTTGAAACGAACCATGAAGAAATCATGTTCAAGGTCTATGATTTTCAAGGCTCCTTTCGGTTTCCAGAGGGCACGAATACGGGTGGAGAGAGCTTGAAAACCGATACGGCGGCCGAGCAGTTTAACAATGACAGCATTGGCCCATTGTCTATCTAATTTGTCCCAGAAGGTTTGGGACAGTTGGAGGCCTCCCCCGTGTTCAAGGGGGAGGTGAGTGATGTCGCCTTCCTCTGGTTCAAGGGGCTCCTCATCAACCCAGGGGATGGTCTCCTCAGCTATGGCTGCAGTGGAGGTCCCAATAACTGTTGTGCTATAAGACAGCGGAGCTGGTGGCGGGGCAGTGTCATCACGTTTTCTCGTCTTGCCCCGTTTGGACTGAGGCCCCTCGTGTTCAAGGGGTTCCATTGGAGGCCCAAGAGCGGGCGTGAGCAGAAGGAAACACCAGCTAAAGCACGGTGTGGAAGAGCAGCTTTAGAAGATCGTAGTGCTGATGGTAATGCAGTAAACCTTGTTCTCGCACAAGGAAACTTCAGAGCGTTTTCTTTCACTAAAGCAATTCTTTTTTTTTTCTTTTCTGGTTATCGTTTTTTAAAATCTAAGGATGAGACTTTGGGCTGTTTGGAAACCTTCGAATTGAATTTGTGAACGAATTGAATTCAATTGCATTAATGAAGTTAGGATTGAATTCAATTTACACTGTTTGGAACAAATCTAGTAATATTAGAATTTAATTCAATTACACTGTTTGGAACAAATCTATTATATATTAGAATTGAATTCAATTACACTGAATTCAATTATCTTCAATATATATTCAATTTATATTTGATTTAATAATTAAAAATAATTTAAATAAATATTAAGTTTTAGATAATTAAAAATAAT
>JANITW010000003.1:59682668-59701080 GCA_027564335.1 Erythroxylum williamsii | reverse complement strand
AAGGAATACCTCATAATATATTATTAACAAGTCATAATGTTAATATATGAATCACAAATATCCATTGGCCTAGGGCACACTACTAACACTATTTGCTAGGGATCCGATCACAGTGGAAGAAGCTATGGAAAATCAAGAATGGAGAGATACAATGGAAGATCAATTACTATCCATTCAACTCAATCAAACATGGGAGCTAACTGATCTTTTGAAAGGTAAAAATGTCATTAGTTTAAAATGGATCTTCAAGAAAAAGTATTATGCAGACGAAAGTGTTCAAAAACATATCAAAGGTTTTACACAACAACAAGGAATCGACTACGAAGAAACATTCTCTCCAATAGTACGATTTGAGACCGTGCAAATAATTTTAATAGCAGCAGCCAAAAAGTAATGAAAGGTATACCAGTTTGATGTTAAATTTACTTTTCTGAATGGCAAATTAAAGGAGGAGGTACATGCAAGCCAACCACCAGGTTTTGAAAGCAGGATCGAGGAAGACAAGGTACTTCATTACAAAAAGCTCTTTACAGACCTAAACAAGCACCACGTGCTTGGTACAATAAGATCGAAGAGTTTTTCCACAAGAATGGGTTTGAAAGGAGTCCTTATAAGCCAACTATTTATGTCAAAAGATAAGGTACAGATGACTTACTCATCGTGAGTCTTTATGTTAACAATATGATCTATACTAACTTATCCTTTCAACTTATACGTGAATTTCAAGCATCAATAAAAATGATGTTTGATATGAATGATTTGGGAGAATTACAATATTTTTTATGATTGGAAATCATTCATATCAGGAAGGACTATTCATGTTGCAAAGGAAATATGTGGAGGACACACTGAAGAAATTCAATATAAAGGGGGCAAGATTGTTGCAATGCCAATAAATATCAATGAGAAATTGAAGTCGGATGATAACACGAGATTGACAGATGCAAGAGCCTACAAAAGTTTGGCTGGAAGATCAATTTATCTTACTCATTCTCGACCTAATGTAGCATATTTTGTTTCTGTCTTATCTCAATTTATGCATAATCCAATCAGTCATCATTTTGAAGAGACAAAGAGAGTTTTACACTACTTGGCAAGAACTAAGAACTATAGAATTTGGTTTTGCAAGACAGAGAACTTCAACTTAAAAGGTTTCACCGACAACCATTATGTTAGAGAATTGCTCTAAAGGCAATAATCTTTAGTACTTATTGTACAAATTATTTTATGATTAATAAAGGCATTTTCATTATTTCGATGTCCTTAATTTATGAATTTGATGTTGATCTTAAATTGAATTAATGAAGTCCTTGATACAACATATAGTATAGAGGAAATCATGATGAGATCTTGATAATGAGATTCCTATCATGTGTAATTATGTTAGTATCTAAACTTTCCCTAGTCATAGGATTAATAAGATGAGATATCATTAATCCTAATAGACTAGCACATATTATACTCCTTGATTGGATTAAACAGTAGATCTTATAGGCTGTAGACATGAGCTGTTTAGAGTTAACATGTAGATGCTTACTAAGGGTAGTAAGTACACTGTATTGACCTATTATGAGACAATCATATGGATATTCTATTCTGGTGTCAATGATATTCTCATCATTCTTATGTTTTGACTCTATTCATCAGTGTCTTTCAAGGGTTACTCATAGGATAGTGATTGGGTACAGCTTGAGGTATTCGGAGGTAATTAAGTTACCAATAAAGGATTCACCACTCCTGATAGAAGGAGATGATGTCTATGGCATCTTGTCAGGGTCATTACTTGAGAATCTCTAGCTAGAGTAGATATGTGCCATGAAGAAAGTCTTCAATGATACATAGGGTAATAAGATCTTCAGGACAAGATCTAATATCATTTAGACTAGATGTGATGTAGTCAGTCTAGTGTGAGTTGATACTTTGACTGTACTCTAAACTAAGTGGGGTATAGATGGTAAAAAGACGAATTGTATGGCAACATCGTGTATAGAAGGGTTTGTAGTCAAACTACTGACTTTTTGGTCAATTGAAGATCATGACGTGTTGTTAGATACCGCTCTTGCCTTACTTAAATTAAGTGTTAATGCAAATGGTCAATATAATCGGGAACCTAATAGGTCACACACATAGGAGATCCGAAGGATAAGTAAAATGGTCTTAAATGATGATTCAAAATATAAGAGAGTATTTCGGGATTGTATCGTGATGTGATCGTCATAGAAAATGTTGCATGAAATATATTAGAAACAAGTATTGTTGGTTGCCAATTTGGTCATTAACTTCCCAAAACTTCGATTAATGCATGCTATTTATGGTCATTAATTTCCCATATCTTCCATTAATATACTCCCTCTGATTCATAATAAGTGTCGTTTTAGAAAAATACACGCTTATTAAGAAAGCTAATGAAATTATAGATATACCATTATTAATACTCTCATAAAATTATCTCGTGAAAGAAATTGCATATTAAATTGTCTTGAAATTGTGAACTGTATAATTAAGATAAGAGAGAATGAAAGGGTAATTTTGGAAGAAAAATTATAAACATGCATAAAAAGCCAATAATGACACTTATTTTGAATAATTAAAATGTATCTAAAACGACACTTATTATTAATCAGAGAGAGTATAAAATTTATTAATTTCAATGTTGTCATCTTATTTTGAAGTCTAAACCTAAAAAAAGCCTCAATTCAAGGCATAAATAACTCGAACTATTTAAAAATGGTTTCAAATTAAACAATCCGATTCAAGTTAAAATAACATAATTTTATTAAAATTTAATAAAATCACATTCTTTTATTTAACAATTCAAGAATTATTAGTTAAAATGTCGTCATTTAATTTTGAAATTTAAACCAAAGATAAAACAAGAATTCTAGTCATGGTCAACTTAACTTATGTCTAATCCATTATTATGGTTAGTATATGCTTGATTTGTTTATATATACTAAAATACATCATAATAATAATAATTACCATTCGAAATAAAACTAAATTATTTGGATATTCTTAGGTTCAGATTGAACAAGAAGAGATATGGGATTACAGTATGAAGATACAGTAGTTAGATGACAGACACGAGGACTGAGTTGTGGGTTTGCTTGAAGTAGTGTGTTAGCTCAGACTGACTTAAACCCTTGTGAGAAAGTGAGCAGTTGAATTGCTCTTTTTCCTTTTCTCCTTTTTTGCATTATAAAGGTTTCATTACCGGAGTCAATGGAGTCCCTACACAAACTCTGTCATTCTCTACGTAAGCAACACCAACTTCCAAATTCTGATGGTTTTAGCTAATTAGGTTATCGTTTTTAATAATGCTGTTACTCTCTATCATTGTTTTGGGTTGAGCTACCAAACCTTGATGTCCTTTTGTGGCCTCCTTTCTTTTGCATTGCCTACTCCAAAACGGCCTAGCGACTTAAACCTTTTCACTTTCTCAAGTAACGTGAACAAGAAGATCATCGTTTCTAGTTACATTTCTTATTTTATTTCATGAATCTTAACTATTTATTTATGTAGGTCCTGCATTTATATATGGGACTCACGCGAGACTTGTACAAATAAATGACTGAGATTTATGAAACAGAATAAGACACCATAAGACAGAAGATCTGAACTTGTTTCTAGATAAATAACAAGCTTTGAAGTGTCACATTTTTTATTTGTTTAATTTAGTTTATGCCTAGCCCTGTTTTACCATATTAATTGTTAGCTGATTTTATCAGATATTAGCTAATAGCTGATTATATCAACCGAGCGGATTGCATTAGCTGCTTGTTAGAGATGTTTAGTAAAATTAGTTATTTATGTAAAAAAATAACTTATGAGGATATAACTTTTAGAAAAAGTATAAACATAGGATGAATATTATATATTTTAGTATTTATATATGCAATTCTAAAAAAATTAAGTTTATAACTCTAATAAAAAACGTAGAATATATCAATAAAACAATAACATATTTAATATTTTAAACTAAATTATTAGGATTTTAAAAGATTAATAGTTTAATTGAAAATTTTAAAAGATATAACACTAAATTTAAAAAAATTTAAAAACTTGATACTTTAAAATATGTTATACCAATTTTAAACAATGGTAGTTTTAAAGAATTTCATAATTTGAAAAGATATAACTCCAATAAAGGGAATTTATTCTAATTAAACTGAACTTACTATTTAATTTTAAGTTATTAATTTATCGAATAATAAAAGGGAAATGATTGAGTTATTAATCTATCAAGAGATAATAAGAAGGGAATGATTGAGTTTAGTGTTGTTTTATGTTTTCTATTCCCTTATTATTTTAATTAAGTCCAACCCACTTCAGCAACTTATAGAGGATAAGTTCAAATAATTGTTGTAGAAAAAGCTTCAACTTCCACTTTCTGCGGCAAACCGTGACAAGAATATGCTCCCAAAACGATTTCCTGAGGTAGAGCATTCAATATTTCCTCCCTTGTAAATTTCAGATCATGTTAAAGAGGCAAAAAGAAAAAAAAAAAGTTTAACTTGCAAGTTTTTATTTTAAAAAAAGGGACAGTAAATTAAATGAATTTTTAGTATTTTTTAAATTTAGCACTAATTTTTAATTTATTTATCATTTTCTTAAAATTTGTATAAATCAGGTCAAAAAGTGTTTTTTCTTTTTACCAACTATTATATGAATGTTTATTTATTAATCATATCAGTATAAACGATATTTTAATTTGATTTATATAAATTTTAAAAATACTACTAATTTAAAAATTTTAGAATTTTTAATACTAACTGAACAAATTTTTAAAAAATTTGCACTTTTAAATATGTAATCTCTTGAAATAATTATTCATAAATATACAAAGAAAGTAATTTAGTAAAACACTTGATATGTAATTTGTTATTAACAATTTATAAACCATGTATCATTTATTTAAGCGAACTATTTGGATCAAATGGTTACATGATTTTAACACTATTTACCATTGTTAAGGAGCTTAATTTACAAGTTAATCATATATTAATCCTATGATTGGGGATCCATTTGACATTTATTCGATTGAGAGATATGTTTGATAATTCAATCAGCATTGACTTGTAGAACAAAAGAACAAGAATGAGACTGCAATATAATCCAACCTTACCTTGATTGTGTACAATTTTCTACTACTTTGTCGTAATGTCACGAACTAAATAACTATATATATATGCTCCATGGTTTTATAATCAACTTGCTATAAATATATGAAATTATTAAGTTTAATAATTGTAGAATAGCAATCTCACGAAACTATATTTTATAAATCTCACCGAAGATAATTGAGATTTTGTGCTTCTTCAAAGCCTATTATTGTAGATTTTTTTTATCTAACGATAAATTCATACCAAATTATTAATTACAGATAAGGTTGTGTATTATTAAATTTCTTTAAATTTTACGTATTAATGAAATTTTTATTGAATTGTTGTTGGTGTTGATTGATACCAAAAATACATAATAATCAATATAATCATATAACAAGTTTAAATATCTTAACCTCTAACACAAATAATTTATGAAAATAAGTGAAATATGATTTTTTTTGCATGTGACACGGTCAATTTTTACTAATTTAATAGTTTTTATTGCCTTTTGTCATAACTTGCTATTAGCAATGTCTTATCTTGTGGCTTTACAATGTAAGTTCATGTTAACATCAACGAAAAGTAATAACATCCCGTGAATTTGGTTTGGAAACATCTGATTAATGCTTTCTTTATTATTGACAATATGACAAATCTCCAGGCTTGTTAAGAGTGTTGCTTTTTTTAATTAAACTCGTAAGATTTCAAATCATAATAAGGTCATCGTTAATCGTCAAAGTACAAATGTCGCCATCTCTGGTGCATTATTACATGAATATTAAACCAATTCCTTAAGAGAATTTAATCAAATCATATGTTGTTTGTTTAGATGTTTTAATATACTTGAGATGCTTGTCCAAAGAGAAAGTGACAAAGAAGCTGAATTTTTAAATCTTTGAAACATCACAATAGTTTGTAATTAATTAATATTCTTCTCTCATTTTGAATCAAAGCATTTTTTGAGTGCAAAAGTTTTGAATAGTATAAAGTGGGAGTTTGCCCCATATTGGAGAAAGAGAGGAAAGAAAACTAGCATATAAGTCTAGTGGGCTACTCCACCTATCACCAATTGGTTTTAGGATGGAACCTCACTTAAACTTATATGTAGTCTAACTTTTCTGCTCGTGTGGGCCTGTAGGTTCATTGTAAATTCTAACATGGTATCATAGCAGATTACTCTTATGTTAGTCGTTAACCTCTCGAATTGATAGATTATGTCACGTGTTAGACCCACACGTAAGAGGGGTGTGTTGAAATATAAAGTGGGAGTTTGTCCCACATTGGAGAAAGAGAGGAAAGAAAACTAACATATAACTCTAATGGGCTAATCCACCTATCACCAATTGATTTTAGGATAGAACCTCACTTAAACTTATATGTAGTCTAACTTTCCTTCTCGTGTGAGTCTGTAGGTCCATTGTAAATTCTAATAAAATTTTAGTTTTAGCATTTGTTATTAGAAGGAAATCGATTTATTAATTAATTGGTCGATTTTCTTAAACTGCAATAAATTATTTATTCTATGATTAAATTTCAACTTTTTCCATAAGTAATTATAGTTTCTTTCTTCAATTATATTTTAAATCAGTAAAATTTTTAAATTTTAATATATAACAATTTTATGTCAGTATGATATCGATTGAATCTTTAAATTTCTTATTTTCCTGATTTAATTTTCAATTCAGTTTTTAAAACATTTCTTTGTAACTTTTTTTTTGAAACTATTTCTTTCTAACATTTAATTAGAATCTTGAAATATAAATAAACAATTTCATTTTATCCTTTATTTATCTCAAGAAATTCCTTAACCACGTTAAAAATCGGAGACATTCAATCTTCAACTTGATTTGATGACATAATCAATATTTAGATATAATAAATAATCATATCTTAGCCATCTTCTATCTATAAAAATTGAATATATGTGTTTATATTTTCATTTAGAACTAAGAGTCTAAGACATTGGACTTTAATTATTTCAAGTTGATGCATCTAATGAGAAAATTTTCAAACTTGGGTCCAGATTAGTCATTATCAACAATGTTCAGAAGTGTCTTCTTGTGATACCTAATTATTTAAGGTCACTATCCTACGGATGGGGTGATCTTTCGATTTACAATTGTCAAAGCAAACCATAAAAATCCAAATTGTCCAACCAAATATACATACACAGAGGGTCAAATGTCACCGCCTGCATTTCCATACGTTGTTTTCACAGGCATAGTATGGGTAACTTATTTAATTTTATAATATTAGTCATAATTATTAAAAATAAATTTATTATTAAAATAGCCCATCACAAACCCCAAAATCAACTTGGATAACGTAAATTACCAAGTCACCAGACCGATTTAATATGTTATAAATATGTTACTACTAAAATTTTATATTAAATTATTAAATTTAAATCCTCATTTACAATTTTTATTTTTTAATTTAATCATTTTTTTAATTTTAATATTACGTGTCTGCTTGGTGTTGAATAAATTTGTTGAGAGGTGATAAGTAACAAAATGAAAATTATAATTTTTTTCATCAATATTATAAAATTGAATAAAGCTTACATTTTTTATGATTTATCTTAAATTATTTGATTTCTATACTATATAAAAATCAAGTTCTTGGTTGTCTCCTAAAATGTAGGCTGCCTTAATTCCAAAAGTTTTAATCCGTATTCAATTTTATTTTCTGCTTTACCAAGTACCAAACATATTTAAAAAGTTTCTTTATCAAATATAAATTGTCAATCTAGTGCTCACGACACTAATTCTTTTATAAGTGTCATCCTTCTGTGATTTGGGAATGCGTGGTTTCAAGGTTTAAACTTTAGCTCTCGTAGATATGCTACGAGTGCAACTTGGAGGGGATGATATTGGACCGAGTCAATTTTGAGGTAGTTAATCTTAAGCAATCCGACCCGAAGTTTAAATGAGCCTAGTTTTTAATCATTTTTGTTCTTATATTTTACTTAATTTGAATATTTATTTTAGGATTTATATAATATTATTTAATTTTTTATATATTTTAATATTTATTTTTGATATTAGTTTACTTATGTTATAATCCATACAAAACATTTGGTTAGATATATTTTTATTTATATTTCATATGGTTTAAAATTATATAATAATTAATATATTGTACTTTGCATATTGTTTAATATATTTTCAATAATAATTACATACATAAATAATTTTCATTACAAAATAAGATATAGTTAAAATTAAAATGTTTTTTATTTTTATATTGTCAAACAGTCTACTATATGATGCTCTTTAAAAAAAAAGCTCTTTTTTAAATGACATTCAAACAGTCAACTAACTTTTTACAAAATATCTTCTAAAAAATTATTTACAGAAGAAAGCTTTACTGAAATAAACTCAGCCAAATAGAGATTTAATCAAATTTGAACGGTCTGAAGTTTGATCGGCCGCATATGAATTCTAATTATAAGCTTAAATATAATCCAAAATTTGACCAATTTGAGTCGAATTTGTTGATTTTAGATTAAAGGAGATTACATCGATGATCAAATTTCCATTTTTACAACTTGCTTAATCCTACACTAGGTTATTTTTAGTAATAATAAGGATAAAATACGTAGGAGATTACATCGATGATCAAATTTCCATTTTTACAATTTGCTTAATCCTACACTAGGTTATTTTTAGTAATAATAAGGATAAAATACGTACGCATTTCATTTTTATATGGTTTGCTTTATTTTAGAATAATCGAAATTAAAGGATTCATGTACGTTGACAACCAGCATTAAAATTAAAGGATTCAATTTAGAACTTTCGAATTTAAAATCTTAAATTCTCAAATTAAAAGTTTATGCATAATGGAATTGACTATATTAGTATTAATATTTTTAAATGATATAATAAGAAAAATTAGGAATCTGTTAATCTAGTTTAATAAATTTAATTAAAATTTTAAAATATTAATAAATATTTATGTCTAAGTTATAAGTTAAATTTGAATACATAAGTTAAAACTTATCATTTACCTAAATTCAATCTGGCTTCCTTCAGTGGTCGAGCATTAGTTTGATTATACTGTGGGCTAAGCCTTATGTCTTGTGAACTGACTACAATTGGAACCCAATAATAATCGTCACCTTCTCAAAAACTGGACAAGTTTGAACCCTACACTAACATTGCCCCATTCTAAATTGAGCCAATATGATCAGAGGCTTGACTGAGGAATCGATTAATTAATTATAATAAGAACTATAAAGTCAATAAGTCTTTAATTTAAGAGTTAATAATTCATTCGAACCTTACATGCAAGCATGTCATGCTTGATCCAATGAGGTGCTTGTCACGTAGTTCTTCACCTAATACTATATATATATATATAATCTACATTCTAAGACCGCCATTGTTCTTGCAACAGTGCTTAATCTCTGCTAGCTTTGCCACTATGAAACTTCTAATTTCCTTCTTCTTTCTTGTCTCCGTTTTTCACTTTTGTTCAGCTTCAGACTACGCTGCAAATTATGCAGAAAAAGGAGAAGCAGCAGAACTGAAGATTCTGACGTTGCCTGTTACCTCGGATTCAAATGGTTTGTCCTATGATTACTATTACCAGAGCTGTCCGAATGCTGAAGCCATCATCAGCAGAAAAGTTAAAGAATGGATTGACAAGGACAGGACTCTCGCTGCCAGCCTCCTGAGATTGCACTTCCACGACTGTGTCATTAAGGTACGTGTTTGTGCGCGCGCGCGGGCGTGTATATATATATATATGTACAGCATACATGCAAGTTTTCAAATTGATTCGATCATCGTCTTAATGTAACTCTTTCTGGTGTTGTCTTCTACATTTAGGGTTGTGATGGGTCCATTTTATTGAACCACGAGGGTAGTGAGAGGTCAGCAGATGTGAGCAAGACGCTTAGAGGATTTGAAGTGATAGACGACATCAAAGCTGAGCTCGAGAAGAACTGTTCAAGAACCGTGTCATGTGCTGACATTCTCACTTCAGCGTCTAGGGACGCCACAGTTTTCCTGGGAGGATCGTACTGGACGGTGCCTTATGGTAGAAAAGATGGGAAAGTTTCCATTGACGAGGAAGCAGACAAAATGGTGCCAAATGGCCATGAAGACATTACTAGCTTGATCGAACTTTTCCAGTCCAAAGGGTTGAATCTGGTTGATCTGGTGATTCTGTCAGGTGCACACTCCATTGGCAGAACAACATGTGGGTCAGTTCAGGATCGGCTCTACAACTACCAAGGAACAGGCAAACCAGACTCTACACTTCCGGATAGGTACTTGAACTTTTTGACGAGAAAGTGCAGATGGGCATCTGAGTATGTTGATCTAGATGCAACATCTCCAACAAGTCTTGGAAATGAATACTACAAGAATCTTCAAAAGAGAATGGGACTTCTGTCCACAGATCAGCTCATGTACTTCGATCCGAGAACTCAGCCTCTTGTTAATGCATTGGCTTACACACCTCAAGACTTCTATCCCCAGCTATTTGGGGTGTCCATGACCAAACTTGGAAATATTGTGGATCCTGAAGTGCAACGAGAAGGCGAGATTAGAACCAATTGCAATTACGTCAACTCTTACTAATATATTTTGGTTCTGATTTCGATACCATTTAAGTATTGAACACTTTTTTTGTTTTTTTGTATTGAAATGTTTATGTTGATACTTCATTTATAAGAGCGAGATGTCTCAAGAATATCATAATATTCAAGTTCTACATTTGAATACGAGAAATACAATTCGCATTTTTATGACTATTTTATATATAATTACTTTTGAAAATAAATTCCAAATAAAATTAAATTAATAAAAAGATCTACAATTAAATTATTCGAGTAACCTTTTGATTAGTATTGGACTTAATTGTATTATTAATTTTAATTTAATATCATTTTGAATATTTTGTCGTAGTTAAATCAACAATCAAACTAAATTATATAAAATTAAATTGGATCAAAAGAACCAAAATTTATGTGTTATTACATAATTTATTTTTAATATTTTAAAATTTTAAATTTATTAATTTAAAAGTTTAAATCTAAAATTGGTCATTTGAATTTAAGGTCATAAATTTAGCATTTGAATTGAAGATATTAATAAATTGGATTACTTTTTTTAAAATTTGATTAATTTAAAAAAAATAAAATTAACAAATAATAAATAATAAGAAATATTTGATGATCTTTTTGGAAACACATCTCTATGTTCTTTCCGACTCATACTCTTTAATTCTCGTCTTGCTTAAAAAAGTTGTCACCTTTGTTTTTTAATTTTTAATTTTTAATTTTTATATTTTAAAAACTTTGAAGGAAATGAAACTTTTAAAAGTAGTAAAGATCATTCTTCTTTTTGAAATGAGTTAACAAATGCGAGCTAATTAATTTAATGAATACTGCAGTCTCATTAGCAATATACATGTGATAATTTTATAGTGATGGTATTAGACTCCTAGCATAAGATGTAATGTTTTTAAAAAATGTTAAACTAGTAAGATAAGAAGTATTAAATCGTCATAAAATCAGTTAAAGATTGAATAAAATTAAAGAATTTAAAATATGATTGAAAGATATTATCCTTATAAGAATTTGAAGTTTAATTAAAAAAGAGATTGTTAAATAAAAAATTATTTATTTATTTTGGTTTATATAAGTACAATAAAAATCATAAAAGTAAATTGAATAAAAAAAACTAAATATTTTAAAATTTTTAAGGTTGAACCAGTTGATTTTTTTATCATTGAAGATACGAATTATTTGAAGGGATTAATGCATTGGTTTTTATGATAAAAAGAGATGCAAACGAGTTGGTGGTTAAAGTAAAGTAAATTAAGAATAAATTGATGGATGAGTATTAATCAAGCAAACATAAGAGAGAGGTGAATTGTGTGTGACTTGAAAGGTTTTTGTTATTTACTATTAATTCGTACAAACAATAAGGGCTTATTAAAATTTCAAGACAAAAGGAGCTTGTCAAATTTTCAAACGAAAATATTCAGTTAAACTTTAAAATGAAAGGAACCTATCAAATTTTAAAACAAAAGGAGCCTCATGTAAACCGAAAGCAATAGCGACTAAAATGCAAAAATTTAAAAGTTAAGAAAAGAAAAAGAATAATACAACTAATTTATATTGGTTTAATTTATAAGGAAATCTACGCCCAATTCCTTAAGTTGTCAACTTGAGTCTTTCACTAATAAATCTTCAAGTAGTAATTTAGCGAACCTCTCCAAATTTACAGGTACATATTTTTCAAAATTCTTCAACTTTTCACATTAGTAGTATTTATAAATTTCTATAAGCTCTCAACTAATGAAAGTAAGGTTTGCTCAATATGAGCTTCAATAAATATCAGTCTCTCTTTCAATAGTCTTTTTACTTTCTAAAGCTCAGAAGCGTTAAGGTATAACTTTTCAAGAACAGGTATTGCTGCTACTTACGTACTTCTAAAGTTTATTGTATAATCAAATGCAATAGCTCTCTCTTAAATAGAGATTCCCTACAATTAGTCGTTGCTTTAAATTGACCATCGATTAATTGACTACAGAGGGATTGATACTATTACAATGTCTTTTTATTATCTTTGATAGAATCTTCAAATATCTGATTATTGTCTTCGAAGTCGACTTTAGAATACCAGGATCCTTTGTCCATACAGAAACAATAGGAACTTATCTACTATTAAAAAGAATTTGTTAGATTTATTCACGTAAAATTAAGAAAACATTTTTCTTTTATTTGAACATATAACTTCTTGAGTATTATTATCTTACTGAGAAAAATCTAATAAATTTGATTTTTAAATTTTAATTCTTAATTAAATATTATTAATTGTTATTATCTAAATCATTAATTTAAACACCTCGAGATTGTGGATGAAAGAACCGAGCACGATTAGTTTAACACTCATCAAATCAGTTTCTAAATACGGTGAGATGGCTGCTCTAATAGATGAACAATAAATTGATAATTATTTTTTACTGGTGGTTGGACTTTGGATCAATTTAGGAATTCTTTAACTCACAACATATTTATTGCTATAATTGGCTTAGAAATTAAAAATAAATAAATTGAAGAAACACTTTAAAATTTTGATAAATTTGATTCAAGTACTATTTTTTAAAAATATAATACAATTATCAACTTTGTACATTTTTAAATAATTTTCAAGATTCTCAAAATGGGGACAAACATCTTGAAGAAAGAAATAATGAAATGCTAATCAAAGAATTACAACTTATTCCAACTATAAACGTCAGTTATTATTTAATGCATCATAATATCTAATTTTAATTGTCAAATATTTGATTGTAATTTCATATTATAGTTTTAAGTTGCAATGTCATCCTACTTTTGACCCTCTTCTTTATTGTTACTGTTTGTGAACAATTTTATAATAGGTTATTAAACATATTATTAATTGTTTTGAAAGAATCAAATTTTCAAATTATATATTATCAACAAAAAATTATTTTTATATGATTATAAAGATTTAACTTTTAAAATTTTCGCTATTTTAAACAATATGAAGAATTTTAAATCTCTAAATTGAATGTTAAAGTATCTTGTATTAACTAAACATGAAAATATTAAATGATTTATAAGTAATAAGGGTAAATTATCCAAATGACTACTTCTGGTCATTTTAGCAATGGTTGACCGAAGCTCAGTTCTTCTCAGTAGATTCTATACTCTGCTCATATTAAAAATTCTAATATAGTATCAGAGCAGGTTTAGTCCGAATTATTAATTTTTCGATTGTCCATTTGGATGTTTAGTTTCAACGGCCTAATCTGGTTATTACTGCATTTATTTCAAGTGACAAATGAATACCCAGTTAAAAAAAAAGTGCTAAGTGTAAAGTCTATTAATAATAATTAAGCTTGGGTCTATTAAAATTAGCTTTGGGTCAACTTTTGTCAAAATTATCGAGGAAGCCATTCATCCAGTAATTATCACATTAATTATATCTAAAAATAATATTAACATAAGTTAAATGCAAAAGGTAGTCCAAACACATCCCAATCTTAAGTTGAAACATCATATCAAATTAACCCCTAGGAATCTTAAATTGCACATTTCAGCTTAATTGGCAAAGAGTTGATATATTGAACTGTTCAAGTGTTGACTATTGGCTCTTATTATATGGCTTTTGGTGGGCCTGTCTCGGTCGTCCTCCCGGGAGACTGTAGGCTGCTTCCAAAGGCTCCTTCTCTGTCATAAAGCTATACCAAACTAAACAACCCATCCCTCTCTTATATCAATCAAGAAACCAGAAAAAGACTATTTAGGCTAAGTTTCAGATAATTATAATGGCATTTGTATATTTTCACCGCCACAACGACAGGACATTGATAAAGCCATCCATTTCCACATATCACCATCACCTCAAAGCCAAACATTTGTTAAAGCACTCCACTTTGCTTTCTTTCCTTTTTCATCTTTTAGCTAGGCCTGTCTCTATCTTTCTTTCTCTCATTTAAATTGCTTATAATAAACCCTACAAGGGATCTCCCTAAAACATACTTAACTTTTTCTCTCCCCATATTTACCTCTCTAACTCCTCTACTCTCAGGTTCCCAAACATACATAGATGTTCACGACTTGGAGGTGTTGTTGGATGATTCTTTTATGATCTGGTTTTGCATGGCTGGTCATGCAATCTCTCCTTGTATCACTTCTTCTTTGACCATTATGTTCTTCTTCTTGTTCTTCTTCATGGTTCACTTATCCATGGCCAAAAATGAGCATAGACATGTCTCAGAAAGAACTGGAGGCAATTTGCAGGAAGAGAACATGGGATTGGTTGCTACAAAGAGACATGATATGGGCAATCCTTCAAATGATAAAGAAGTTCGTGTTAATCCACAAAGTCAAAGAAGAGTACGGTTCAGGCCTCGTAGATCTCCATTGCCATGGCAAGAAGGGATCTTTAGTGCTGGTGAACATGAAGTTCCTAGCGGCCCTAATCCTATCTCAAATAGGTAAAAATAAAACATGGGTTGTCCTTCATTTTCAGTTCATTGATTATTCTTCTTCCTAAATCTCTTTGGTAATTTTCTGGTTGGTATGTGTTTGTTCCTGCTATATAGTATATATATATATACATTTAGGTCTTGTTTTAGTACTGTTACACCAATGTGAAATCACTACAGTTTATTCTTATTATTATTGTTTCCTAAAGAGAACGATTGCATCAATCATTGAACCATGAGAGGATGTATATGATGGTAATTATATTTTGGGTTTCTCTTTTCATGATTATGGCTCACTTCCTTGGTTACTTCTCTTAATTATTACTGCCCATGACCCTCCAACATGATGTCTCTTCTTATGCTTTTCTTTCTTAATTTTTCTTTAACTAATATTAGATAATAATACACTAAAAGATATGTTATTTTATGTAAAGAGATTCGGTCCAAATCTTGGTAGTTGATCACCTTTCTTGACCGAAAGATCAACAGAATATATTGTGGAAAGTTGCGCGAGTTTCAATACTAACTCAAATCGTAGAGTAGGTTAATGATTCTGGTCTCAATATGTTTGAATGAAGTGGATAAGGTAATCTATTTTTTTTTCTGAATAAGAAGAAATGAACATTAAACTTGCGACCCTAATACATATTTTAAATGATAATTGTTCTGGACGTAAGTTCTGAATTGGTTCAGACATAACTTCTATATTAATTAGAGTTAAAGCTACTTATTATTAGATTTTTCAAAAATCTCATATCTTAGTTAAATTACGTGAGTTTTGAATTTGATTTTCAACGAATCAAAAAGAAAAACACAAAGTATTCCGTAACTTATAGCGAAGTTGAAGATCTGTGAGCATAAAACTAGCAAAGGAGGCAATGTTCATAGCACAAGGAAATGGATACTCCCGAGTTAATCTTCTTGGTCTTCACCAAGAGACAATCGTTTAACTTTGAACAAGGAACATAAGCTGATACTGATCACAGGGGAGCCAGTGATCAATCATCAGCTGAACAATGTGATGACTTCTTGTGCGCAGAAGTGTACAGGCTACGTAGGAACTTGAGGGATCTTGAGGTCTCAGATTTACATCCTCTAAACTCTTGGGATGAAATCGTAGGGGCTTAAGATTAGTATGACTAAACCAAAATACCTAATATAATAATAAAAAAAGGAACATAATCGTGTAACCAATATTGTTTATATGGGTTTGAGCTGTGAGTACACTTATCAAGGTTGAAAGAAATCAATAATGGCCCTCCCTCCACAAAACGCCATAAATTTGCGTGCAAAGGTAATTAAGCAGACCTGGCATCCAAAGTTGAGGTGATTGTGAATAGTCTTTCCTTTTTCCCAGTCTTGAATTTCCCAAAATATCCGTCCTGGTCCTTTTGGACACTGTTTTGTTATCAGGCACATATTGTCTCTTTGTTCGAAAAGCTGACGAATTCAATCGCTAAATGTTAAAGGGTCCTATACGGCCACAACTACCTTCCACCATCGTTTTTGTGTCTTCTTTGTTTGCTTCTGTTTGGAAGTAACTTTCATTTGTTTGTTCCATTGGCAAAGCATTTGAAACAGCAAGAAGGTTGAGTCTTGAGTCTTGACGCTAAAATAATTTGTACATGTAGACGGTCATATTGTCGAAAATCTTAATATAAGTTTGAAACGACAACTTTTTAGGTTATTTTATTTTAATAATTTTTATTCTTAAAATTGATTAATTAACTAATTCTTGTAAATAAACTGTTTCAAAATTATAATTAGTAAATTAATTTTATTTAATATTTACTTTATTTTATTAGATTTTAACTTTTTTATGACAAAAATAATTTCCGTTCTTTTATCAAAATGTACCTCGTTCCTTTCCTTTCGTCTTTTTATACTTACCTAAAAACATAATCACCTTAATAATCTTAATTTATGAAAACACAAGAATGATTAAAAGAGAATTTTAGTTAATTTTTAAATTCAATTATTATTCATTACTTATATATTAGTAGAAATTGATATTTTAATATTTTAAATAATTTTTAAATATTATTTCTTATTTATTATATATCGATTAAATTTTTAAACCTGAAGTCTTTTATTTTATTGATTTAATTTTCAATATAATTTTTTTAAAACATTGGTAAAAAGTGATTGATTTTCTAATAAAAAACTTTTACAAATAATATTATATATAAACAGACGTTCTAATAGTTAAATTGACATTTTAATTTAAATTCAGATCAAAATCAATAGAAATTGAGTTAGTTAAAATTTAAAATTTATGTTAAAAATTGGATCTAATTATATTGATCAAAAATTCAAAAAATAAAATTTCAGTATGAATTTAAACTTTTTTTAATTCAAGATTATGGTTTAATTCAGTCTTTTTTTGACATTTATAAAGAACTTAATTAGATGAATAAATTAATAACATTTGATGTTGGTGATAAAAGAAAATTGGTTAGATGGAAAATGGGCATTATCAAGTGCCATAAAATTCATTAATATCGAAAGTGAGAAGGGATATTTCATCCATGCAATGCAAGGGCTTCATAAAGAGTCCATGACACGAGAAGCAATCATACTAAGTGCCTCGTACCTCAACTTCAAGACCATAATTGCAACTTTGGCAACATGTGTGGTGATCACAGACTACAATCATTAAGCTCTTACACCAATTTACACAAATGGGTGGTGATCATCATCAGGAGGGAAAAAAAAAGGACGTTGTTGCTAAGTATAGGACCAATTACTAGAACACTAGTTTGGCTTGTTTCTGGTAACTCAATTATGTCCTTAGGAAGGAAAGGATGGTATTGGTATTTGGTATCAGGTCATGGCTTATTGACTACTTACTACGTGCAAAAGTGACAAGAAATTTGCAATTGATTATATTCCCTCACTTTCCATCATTGCAAAAACTTTCCTTAAAGCGTGGTTAAGTCAAGACAGACACACCTTGATGTTGCCAATATTAATCTTTTCATGTATGTGATGCAAGTCTCTGAAGAACAGGTAAAATGGCCTACTCTACTTTTGGCAATCAAGTAATCATATTGTCTTCACTTTTGATTTTGAGGAGTTTAGTGACTTTAAGAAACTTTGTAAGGATGACCCAACCATACCCATCTCGCATTCCATTTGTGAATTAATTCTCGAGTATATATAATAATAATACAAAAATTTTATTTTTTAAATGCAACAAACAAACTTGCTCAATTATAGTGATTGTAAAAGTCTATTCACTTATAAATATTTTGATAGATAATAGCTATCGGACTCCATTATAATTTAAAAAAATCTAAAATTTGTTAAATTATAATGGAGTCCGATAG
>JANITW010000003.1:59666843-59682214 GCA_027564335.1 Erythroxylum williamsii | reverse complement strand
TCACTTATAAATATTTTGATAGATAATAGCTATCGGACTCCATTATAATTTAACAAATTTTAGATTTTTTTAAATTTTCTTTTTAGTTTTAAGTTTTTTAGAAAAACTTATTATCTTAAATATCAGTTAAAAATAACAACAAAACACATAAAGTATGAAAATCAAATGTAAACTAATTAAATATTAGTTACATGATGATTGAGTCTAGATTTTATACTTAAATTAAACGAATTTATTATAATTAGTTAAATTTAATTAGTTCGGATTAAGTTTAAGAATATTGAGCTAGATTAACTTATTAATGACATTTGATTAGCTCACATCTAATATTGATAATACATTTTTTTTGAACAAAGTCTAAGAGAAGATATTTTTAGGGAATTTTAAAAATTTTAAATTATAAATTATAGAAAAAGCCTATATCATCTTTTACCCCATTTTAATTAATTCTGTTAGTTCAGGACAGGAGATAAATTTAAAAACACTCCTCGGTCTTATCTAACCTACTCTGCAGTCAAGTCATCCTCAAAAGATAAAAAGAACTGGTTGTTTCCCTTTGATAAAAGGGGTTAAAGTGATTTATGAAGCTTTTCTTTACTAAAAGTGAACTTGTTCTGACCTCGCGCTTTCTGCATGGATAAGAGAAACTGGACAAAAAGGGGTGCGTTTTGGACACACGGCGAGCATGCTATACGTGTAAACCTCCAAGAACAAGCACTTACTTTGTACTCCAAGATCACAAGATCTGATCTTCATTTTAGTCTTGGATTCTTTCTTCTTCCTCACACCTGATTACGAACGTGAGACTCCATCTCAGTCGTTTGATATTTATTTGGTCACAGATGATTACCTCAGCTTGTCCATGGCTTTTTTAAGCTTTTAGGAAAAGTGTAACAAGACATGAAAGTTTAATGGAAGTAGCACTTACCGAGAACAAAGTTTGTATCGAGTCAAAAACAGAATAGTTTATGTGACGTTACTTGAGCTGAATTAGCATGAAACAAATGATTGATTAACTTTGAATTTGTGTTAAAGACTGAATTGCCCATGTAAGAAAAGAAACCTACCCTATGCTTAGATCTCCTTATATGGTCTGTTCCCCCTACTCTATTTTAATCCTTTTTCATTTCATTTCAATCATATATTTATGTGAGACTCACATAAATATGTGGCTGAGACAAAATAGAATAAGATTAAGACGGAGTAAAAAGTTCGGAGAATCATATCCTACCCTTAGATGGTGTTCCTTTTTTACTGCCCACCAAAACTTCAAGGTTTTGCCAGTAAATAAGGTGAATAACTTCTATTTAATTCTCAAGCTTGACTCCAAGCTTTGATTGAGCCAGGCAATTGAGCTTGATTTTATAATTTTTTAAATTAAACATAAAATAACATTATTCTTCTTATAATTATCGAGCCTCGGGCTTAAACAACCCGAGCTTGAGCACAAACTTGATCCCAATAAGACAAGCCTGATCTATTAACTTTGAATCCGGCTCTAATTGCCGAGCCTACCTATAAACAAGACTGCCTTTATAAACAATTACCCATAAATAGATTTTTAAAAAAAAGGTATCTATCAACTATAGTTGAGCTTCTGATGACCGAGAAGAGTCTTACCCTGCGTTTGGTTACCGTCTTCAACATGTAAAGACAGGACGAGACGGAATAGGACAGGACATGACAGAACAAGAGTGACGTAAGGTTAAAGTTTTAAATTAAAATATAATTTTCTTAATAGTATATAATTTAGATTAGAAATTACTAATATAGAAGTGTATAAATCTTCTTCACGAAGCCTCTAAGACGACATTAAGCAAAATCAGTAAAAATATATCACTGCAAGAAAGGCAAGAATTAGCAACAGAAAATTACCGACAAAAAATATACTGTTGCAAATTACCGACGAAAAATTTATTTTCGTAGATAAAATTGATGAGAAAATTTTCGTTTAATGACGGTACTAATATCCGTTCCTAATAATAATAGAAATCATCTTAGTAAATTTTGCAATGAATTTTAGCAACGGTATAAGATTCTCATCAATAAAGGATTTAGCGATGGTGTGAGATATCTGTCGGTAAAAAGGTGATAATTATTGGCGGAATAAAAAAAATTGAGTTTATCTACAGAAATTTTCGTCGGTAAATTATGTTGGTAAAATCTTAAATTTAAACTTATCCGACATCTCTCCCCCCTCGTCTTCTTCTTCCTTCTTCCTGCGTCTCCTCGTCGGCTTTCTTCTCTACGGTTTCTCTGTTGTAGACTCCTTTTCTGCTCGTCAGCGTTATCTTTTCCTACCATTGTCATCGTGTCCTTCAGTTGAGGTATTTTGCAACAATTGTCATATATTTTTTTCGTATATTGGATGAAAATTAATTTAGATATTTGATTAATTTCGTTTATTTGTATATTTTGTTATTGGAAAAAACAACATTAAGGTATAAATGTTAGTGATAAAAGGAATAAGATGTGTTTTTAATTGTGATGTTAGATAAATTCCTGATGTATGTAGGGTGTTTGATGAGATGTCTGTTCTTTAAAAGAAAATTTCAGTTCTTTATTTTCAGTTCTTTTTTAGTATGAAGCTCATAATTTCAATTTTTTTACTTGAATATGATAAGTGTTGCGATTGGTACGATGAGATTTAGCAAAGTTCTCTTCATGGTGGCTTTCAGAGAAATTGAACACTTTGTAGATAAATTTTAAAAAATACTTTTTAATAAACTTATTGATGGAAAAAAAGTTCGTCAGTAAAATATATTGAGTTTACCTAAAGAAATTCTTTTTCCGTAGGTAATTACCAACGGAATAACCAAATCTGTTGGTAATTTTTTAACCGAAAATTTTTTTCCTTTAATAAATTTACCGACCTAACAAAATTACCGTCAGTATTCGGTCTGTAAATTTATCGATGGTGTAAAAAATTTCGTCAATAAATTTACCTACTGTCATATTTCCGACGCTTTTTTCCATCAGTAAATTTCATCGCTAAATAAGCTTACCGATTTTCGTCGGTAATTTTCGTCGCTAAATTTCATTTTTCTTGTAGTATATTTAGGTTTTAAACTGTAAATTACTAAAATTAAAAATTCACTTAAAATCTCTTTAAAAATATATCTTTTTAAAAAAAATTTAGTAATTTTACTAAAATTTTAAAATTATCGAAAAATTCTTATCAATTTAATTTTTCAGAAAAACTATTATCGTAAACTTGTATTAAATAATAACGAAAAACACGTAACACGAACAACACATATAAACCACTCAATTATTGTTGATTATTAACATGACAATATATAATACAACTTTTAAATAAACTCAATTTAATATTATGAGATAACTATAATCAATTATTAGTTTAAGTCAAGTTTAATTAATTTAAATTGAATTTAAGAGCAAAAATACATTGTCCTATTAATAACATTTAATTAATCTATATACCATATTTATATCATATGCGTTTAACTATTAATTTTTAAATGAAAATATAAGAGAAATGATTTTTATAAAAAATTTGAATATTACAAATAATATTTTTATAATTTTTAAAGATTAAAATATTTTTTTAAGTTAATTACATCACAAAGGTTTTTAAAATATATTTTCAATAATTTTAAAAATTAATATAATTTTTTACAGCTTTAAATATATTTCCCTGCTCCTATAATTTATTTTTGACCTGTTGAGTGATCTTTTTTATTTCACTGAGTATACTTTAAAATGTTTTTATGTTGTAGATTAACACCTGCTTAGCTTTTTAATTTTGTACATTTATTTAAATTTTTTAAAATGAATTTTTAATTATAAATTACAAATTATTTTTGCATCAGATTATAAATAGTTGAAATATAATTATAGAAAATAGACAATAGGAACAATTTATGAGAAATAGGTTGACTTGCTGGGCCTATCCAAGAATGAGAACATATTGGATTGACAAGAACATATTTGGAACCCAACCCAAACTGTTTATCCACCTAAGGCACGGGATGAAGAGGCAGTATTATTAAAAGGTCTTGATTGTTCCTAATTTAGTGTTTATTAATAATTATTTTTATTAAATATTTTTTTTAAAATACTATTTTTTATGATTTATGATATTGAATGATATCACTAAAATTTTTACTTTATTAAAAATATTATAAAAATGGATTACTATTTCTTAAGTATTGATAGTGTAGAGTTCAACTCTAAATTAATTTGTGTATTAATTATTCACCAATATAATTTTTTTTAAAAAAATATAGGTAAGATTTTAAAAGTCATTGTTAAAGATTATTTCTCACATTAAGTAAAAATTTAATATTTATTATTAAATAATAAACACATATGACCTCTCCGTCTACTATAAATTAAAAACTTATAATTAAGGCATATACAAACCATGTTGGGATGTCAAATATGAGTAAGAATCTCACATTAGAAATTGACGAAAGTAGTGAAGGACATATAAGTGGAAAGGATCTATAAACTTAATGCCTTAAAGTTTTGAATTGAAGTGTGGTATCAAAGCCCGCGAGTATGTTTCATCACTAGACCCATGATGTAGATCTCCTATGAAAATTGGCTCTCCAGTTCCAACAGTGGTATCAGAGCCGATGGCTCGGCAAGGGACAAGTATAAAGATGGTAGTCGGATCCCGTGGTTGTTTCCTCACGAAGAAATCAAGGAAACTCCTGGTGGGCCCAGATCAGTAGAGTATAAGAGCTTTTGAAGATGCCATATACCCAAGCTATTAAGCAAAAAGACTTTTACCCAAGGGGAAGTCCAAGTCTAATGTGAAAATTCACACTTAAAGAAGAGATTGTTGGGATGTTAAGTATGAGTAAGAATTGTTGAGATATGGTGTCTGATAAAATATACTGGGCTTTACACTAGGCCCACGTTCGCAGATCTAACTCACAGTTTAGTGATCTACCTTTTGTATTCTATTCTCCTAGTGTATCATATTATTCGCAAAATAATTCACGTTGAATAAAAAAACCCTAGCAGCCAGTGGACGTAGTCATATTTTGGTGAACCACGTAAATCTGTGTGTTCGTTTTATTTTCTGTACTGTTCTTTGATTATTGTGATTGATCGTCCTTAACAACTGATCTCAGAGCTTGGTTCGTATCACAACAATATGAAAAGATAGAAAGCACAAAGTTTCAAATTGAGAAATTTGATGGAAACGATTTTGGTTTCTGGAAGATGCAGATAGAAGATTATTGTATCAGAGAAATCTCCATGAACCCTTGTTAGGGATGAAACCAGAAACCATGAGACAGGAGGTTTGGGATCTAAAAGATCGGCAGGAGCTAGGGTTGATTCGTTTGTCGTTGACGAGAAACGTTGCCTTCAACATCGTTAAGGAGACAACGACTGCAAGAGTATTGAAGCTGCTGTCTAACTTGTACGAAAAACCGTCGGCTATCAATAGGGTATATTTGATGAGTCGCTTGTTCAATCTGGAGATGTCTGAAAGTGGATCTGTTGCAGATCATATTAACGAATTTAATATGATTATCAGTCAATTGAGTTCTGTTGATATTAATTTTGATGAAGAGATAAGAACCCTGATTTTGATGTCCTCTCTACCCGAGTCGTGAGATACTGTTGTTTCCATAATTAGCAGTTCGCGCAGGTATGAGAAGTTAAAGTTTGATGAAGTCTGAAATGTTGTCTTGAGCGAGAGCATTTGTAAAAGAAAAATTGGAGATTCGTCTGGTAGCACACTCAGTGTCAAAGGAAGGGGCAGGAGAAAGTCGAAAGGAGGCCATAGTAAACATGGTCGATTTAAATCAAAAGGGAGGGAAAAATCTAAAGGCAGAAACGAGGTTTTTTGTTAGGACTGTGGTGAAAAAAGAGATTTTAAGAAGGACTGCCCTACACCTAAGAAGAAGAAAGTTAAAGGGAACAATAAGTCTCATGAAGATGATGATTCTGTATGTTCTGCGGAAGACATTGGTGACACTTTAATTCTTAGTGTGGACAACTCGGTTGACTCCTAGATACTTGATTCCGATGCATCATTCCTCTCTTCTCTGAGCAGAGAGATATTCCATAATTTCAAGTCTAGAAATTTTGGAAATGTGTATCTTGCTGATAACAAAGCCTTGGAGATTGTTGAAAAAGGGGATGTGTGTATACAGACCTCAGGTGGAGGTAGATGGAAGCTGCAGGATGTCAGATATATTCCTGATTTGAAGAAGAATCTGATTTCTATTGGTCAGTTGGATAGTATGGGTTACAAGGCAGTGTTCGGGGAGAGTTTCTGGAAAATTGTGAAGGGAGCTATGGTGATAGCACATGGCACAAAATCTGGAACTTTAGACAGTACCGCATGGTGTTTGAACATAGTTGCTACAGTCAATAGTACATCTAGCTCGAGTCTGTGGCATAACAGATTAGGACAAATGAGTCAGAGAGGGATGAAGATGCTAGCTTCAAAGGGGTATCTGCAAGGTTTGAAATCTGTTGATTTGGGTTTTTGTGAGAGCTGCATTTTGGGAAAGTAAAAACAGGTCAGTTTTACAAAGGCTAGCATAGAACCAAAGGTATAATGGTTAGAACTAGTATACACAGACGTGTGAGGGCCATCTCTAGTCTCCTCTCTTTGTGGTTCGTGATACTATGTCACCTTCATTGGTGACTTCAGCAGGAAGGTATAGGTTTACTTTCTAAAACATAAGTCTGATGTGTTTATTACCTTTAAGAGGTGGAAGGCTGAAGTTGAAAATCATACTGGGTTGAAGATTAAATGTTTAAGGTCTGATAATGGTGGAAAGTTTGATTCTACAGAACTCAAAAAGTTCTGTGTAGATAAGAGAATCAGGTGCACCAGGACAGTTCCTGGCAAGGCAAGACAGAATGGGATTGTTGAAAGGAAGAACAGAATGTTAAATAAGTGAGTAAGAAGTATGAGGTTACTTGCTGAGCTGTCAAAAACGTTTTAGGCAGATGCAGTGAGCACAACAACATACTTGATAAATAGAGGTCCTTCAGTTTCTTTGGGTTTCTAGATGCTAGAAGAGGTTTGGTCGAGTAAGGAGGTCACGCTTACTCACTTGCGAACTTTTAGATGTGTTGCCTATGTCCATGTTGATCCAGAAAAGAGAGACAAGCTTGATGCAAAGGCTTTAAAGTGCCATTTCATTGGGTATGGTTCAAATCAGTTTGGATACAGATTTTGGGATGACAAGAATAGGAAGATCTTGAGACATTGTGATGTGACATTTGATGAGAATGTCCTATATAAGGATAAATTTGGGGTGTGATCTGAAGATGCAGAAGAAGTGGGAGCTGAGGTTCTGCTGTTGGAAAATCTAGAAAATATTGTTACAGAACCAGAACAGCAACCAGTCACACCTGAGCTAGTGTTAAGGAAATCTACCAGGGTTATCAGGCCACCAGAAAGGTATTCACCATCCTTGCATTATTTGTTGTTGACTAATGGAGGAGAACCCGAATCTTTTGATGAGGCTTTGTAGATGAAGGATTCAATCAAATGGGAGCAAGGCATGGATGATGAGATATGGTGACTTGAGAAGAATGATACTTGGGAGTTAACTGAGTTGCCTGCAAGGAAGAAAGCTTTGTTGAACAAGTGGGTTTACAGGATCAAGAATGAAACTGATCGTACAGTTAGTTTCAAGGTTCGATTGGTGGTTAAGGGATATTTACAAAGGAAAGGTATTAATTACACTGAAATATTCTCTCCTATTGTGAAGCTAACTACAATCAGAATTTTGCTAAGAATTGTTGCAGTAGAGGACTTGCACCTTGAACAGATGGATGTAAAAACAACATTTTTACATGGCGATCTAGAGGAAGAAATCTATATGCAGCAACCTAAGGGATATGAGGTTCCTGGAAAGGAACATATGGTGTTCAAGCTCAAAAGGAGTTTGTATGGATTGAAGCATGCTCCAAGACAATGGTATAAGAAGTTTGACTCCTTCATGTTCAAAAACGGTTTTCACAGGAGTGAAGAAGATCAGTGTTGTTACATTAAGAAGTTTACTGACTCCTTTGTTATTTTACTTATGTATGTGGATGATATGTTGATTGCAGGTTCAAGTATGGAGGAGATTAATAATCTTAAAGAGAGACTGTCATCAAAGTTTGAGATGAAAGATTTGGGTACAGTAAAGCAGATTTTAGGGATGAGGATTTCTTGAGACCAGTCTGCTGGAATTCTAAATTTGTCCCAGGAGCAATAAATTAAGAAGGTGTTGTCCAGGTTCAAAGTTGATGATACGAAGCCCAAGAGTACGCCTTTGGCTAACCATCTCAAATTGTCAAAGGAGCAATCACCTAAGATAGCTAAGGAACGTGAGCATATGGAAAAAGTGCCTTATGCTTTTGCAGTTGGGAGTCTGATGTATGCTATTGCCTGTACTAGGCCTGATATAGCACATGCAGTGGAAGTTGTGAGCAGATATATGTCAGATCCAGGAAAAGAACATTGAGAAGCTATGAAGTGGCTTCTGAGATACAAAGGAACAGTTAGCACCTCACTTTGTTATAGGAATGGCAAGGTAGTGCTAGAAGGTTTTATTGATGCTGATCTTAGTGGAGATGTGGATTGAAGCAAGAGTACATCAGGGTATGTCTACACGATAGATGGGACAGCAGTGAGCTGGATGTCTAAACTTTAGAAGTGTGTCTCTATGTCATCTACAGGAGTTGAATATGTTGTAATAGCTGAAGTTGGTAAGGAGATGATATGGTTGACCGATTACTTGGAAGAGTTGGGCAAGAAGCAACATAACAAGGTTCTCTTCACTGATAGTCAGAGTGCCATACAATTAGTGAAGAACCTAGTATATCATTTTAGAACCAAGCACATCTGACGCAGGTATCATTTCACTCGCAGTTTAGTGGAAGAAGGTAAGATGTGTTTGAAGAAGATTGATGGTACTAAGAATCCAGCAGACATGTTGACTAAAGGTGTGGATGCTGGGAAACTGGGGTTATGCAAGGCCTCATTGGTCTTCTACCATAGCATGGGAGATGTTGCGGCTAGGTGAGTTTGTTGGGTAAATTGGCATGGAGAATGAAGATGGTTGGATTGACTAGATCAGTCCCCAAGTGGGAGAATTGTTGAGATATGGAGCCTAATAAAATATTCTGGACTTTACACCAGGCCCACGTCTAGGTGGTAGAATTCTATTCTCCTAGTGTATCGTAGTATTGAAAACAATTCACAATGAATAAAAAAACCCTAGCTACCCGTAGAAGTAGCCATATTTTGGTGAACCACGTAAATCTGTGTGTTTGTTTAATTTCACATTATTCTTTGATTATTGTGATTGATCGTTCATAACATTCTCAAAATTAAGTGTAAGGTTATGGAAATATTGAGAGGTATAAAGCATAACTTGTGGCTAAAGGTTACACTCAACAGGAAAGAATTGATTATGAAGAAACATTTTCTCCTGTTGTTAAGTTCACATCAATATGCTTAATTCTTACTATAGTGAGTAGTTTGGATTTACAGTTACACTAAATAGATGTAAAAAATTGCATTTTTAATGGATAATTAGAAGAAGAAATCTTTATGAAGTAATCAGTTGGCTTTATAGAGAAAGGCCAAGAAAATAAAGTTTGAAAGTTAAATAGATCAATTTATGGTATCAAACAATCTTTTAGATAATGGTATATAAGTTTTCAACAAGTTATCGTTTCATATAATTTTATAATGATTAATGAATATCACCGTGTCTATATAAAAAAACCCAATGATAAATTTGCAATAATGTCGCCTTATGTAGATGACATTTTGTTAGCTAGTAATGAAAATCATATTTAATAACCACTAAAAAATGGTTGTCTTCTCATTTTGAGATTAAGGACATGGGTTAGGTTGCATATATTCTTAGAATTAAAATAAAAAGAAATAAATTCAAGAAATTGTTAGCTCTTCCACACGAGCAATATATTAAGAATAGTTTGGAACATTTTGTCAATGCGTAGATGTCAAAAACTAGTTAACGACCTGACAATCCATCTCCACACATATTAGTAAAAAGGATAAGGTTTTGATTCAACTCAAAGCTTCCCAAAAATAGAGGGCTTCTCCTACTTGTGGATCTCTCCAACTTAGGAGAGTCATGAATTTACTAGCACAATTTTTCCCTTGAGAGTTTCGGATAATCATACCAAGGTCATAAAAAACCATTCTCCAACAAAGCAACATCAATGTTAGACTTAAAATGATTTAGAGCTGGAGCCGCCCAACAGGATGGAGAGCGTTGATTTAGTGGTATGGGAACAGTAGTTGATGTCTTTACTGCCTTCCATTTAGAGAGTGCCATTCGTGCTTGACTTAGAATAAAATGATGGGGATGAACTCACAATGTCCACATCACTTCATTGCGATAAAGCCACAGACTCCAAATTAACATAAAAATCTCCTCCTGTTGTGATTGTGTGAAAGATGAGACCACACTCGTAAGCCATTCATGCAAAGATGAGATAGCGTGCCAGCCCATAGTCGATAGAAGCTGAACGGATTGGGCAAATTCACAGTTATAAAACACATGTAATGTTGTTTCCGTAGTCTTACCACAAATAGGAAATATGTCATCTAAAAGCATATGCCGCCTTCTTAAGGTGGCTCTACATGGAAGGATATTACGTATAATATGCCAAATAAGAATCTGTACTTTACCTAGAACTTGAACTTTCCATATTTTTTTCCTATAGGAAGCTAGCAACACTAAAATTTTCATTAGCCATCTCTGTGCTAAGTTTGTAGCCGTCTTTGACTTGGTATTCGCCTTTCCTGTTTTTAGTACATATCCAATCATTCGAAATAATCGAAAGCCCTAACGAAATCTGTAAAATGAGGTCTGCATCTAGTAGGCTGAAGGAATTGCGAATCAAAGGTTCATTCCATTGGCATCCTATCATGAGATTGGCCACCATATTTAAGTTCAGGTCCTCCAAGAATTCCGTCTAAATAGTAGAATCCTTATCATCCATTAACCAGGAATCCCTCAATATATTGATGGTAACGCCATAACCAATGCGTTTTCGACATCCCTAAAGTAAGATGGGCCTTGCTTGACACATACTTCGCCAAATCTAGCTTGGATTGCTATTAAGATTTGCTGTCAAAAATTCAGTGTTGGCGAAGTATCTGGCCGTTAGGATTTTTAAGGCAAAGGAATTGGGATATTTAATCAACCTCTAACCTTGTTTCGCTAGTAAAGCAATATTAAACTGTCACAAATCACGATATCCTAAGCCTCCATGAACCTTTGTAATTGCTAGACGTCTCCAACGAAGCCATTTTATACCATTGTTATCTAGGCCTCCATTGTGCCAAAAGAAACTAGTCATTAAAGTTTCCAAGTCCTTACATGTATCGACGGGCAATAGGAAAAGGGACATGATGTAGTTTGGCATAGCTTGAGCCACCGTTCTCAACAAAACTTCCTTGCTTGCCTTTGATAACAATTTTGCTTTCTATCCCTGTAACCTCTTTGTTAATTTTTCCACCACATAATGAAACACTTATCTTTTTTTTCTTCCAATAACAGATGGCGTTCCCAAGTAGCTATTATGACCATCTTGCTCATTAACACCCAAAATCTGACAAACCGAGTTTCTGGTTGCCTCTTCTATATTAGGGGTAAAAGAAACCGCAAATTTTGAGAGGTTAATTTTCTACCCCGAAGCTGTCTCATATAGATGTAAACACTCTTTAAAATGTACCACCTCTTCTCTTGTAGCTCGAGTAAAGAAAAGAGTATCGTCGGCGAAAAAGAGACGAGACACCGGAATGGCCCCTCTTGTGACAAAAGCAACGTGAATATGACCTTGTGCTTGATATTTAGATAGAATGGCGGATAAACCTTCCGTATAAAGTACAAAAAAGATATGGTAAAAGTGGATCTCCTTATCATAAGGCCCTACTAGGGATTAAAGGACCATGCTCTTCAGTCCCACAAATAAAATAGTACGAGACAGATGTGACTATCCTCATAATTTTGGTAACCCATAACTCATCAAACCCCTAATTTCAACATAATTAATCTCAAGTATTCCCATTCAATTCTATCGTATGCTTTGCTCATGTCAATTTTTAAAGCAAGGAAACCGAGATGACCTTTAGTTTTCCTTTCGAGTGAGTGAAATAATTCATAAGCCACAATTATGTTATCCGTAGTCAGTCGGTTAGGAATGAACGCGCTCTATGTATTAGCAATTACCTGTGGCAGAATTTGTTTTAATCTATTAGCCATCACCTTACAGGCAACTCGATCAGTGACATTGGTAAAAGAGATAGGACGCAAGTCAGCAATTGTCTCTGGAGTTTCCTTTTTTGAATAAGAATAACATTGGTGTAGTTCTGTCCAAGCATCAAAGCGTTTCCATTTAGGCACTTTAAACATTCATTAGTGACCTCCGTTCCCACTATATCCCAAAATGTTTGAAAAAATTCTGGGTTGAAGCCATCAAGTCTCGAGGATTTTTATGGGTGCATGGAGAATAGGGCTTGACGCCATCAAGTCTCGAGGATTTTTATGGGTGCATGGAGAATAGGGCTTGACGTACTTCCTCCCTGGTATAAGGAGCCAATAATAATTCATTATGCAAGGACGTGACCTTTGGTTCCACGTATTGTAGAAGTGGCTCTGGATCACCATTTGAAGATGTAAATAGGCCTTCGTAATAGTTCACTATCAGCTCCGGTAATCCTTAATCCCAGTCAACTAACTCTTCATTGTTGTTTTGCAATCTTGAAATCAGATTCTTTCGGTGTTTGTGTGACGCCTTCACATGGAAGAACCTAGAATTTGAATCTCCCTCTGCTAACCAATGCTACTTCGATCGTTGTTTCCAATATAGTTCATTTTGTAGTAACAGGTCAATATATTATTTTTCAGTAGAGTGCAGTAAGTCCATATCCATATTAGGTTGTCTTCATAAGAAAGCCAGTTGACGTTTTATTGCATGAAGATGGTTGTGAAATTCCTGATGATGCATCTGTGCACAAGATTGTAAGTACTGAGAACAACATGTGAGGCTATCTTGAAGAGACTCAAAAGTACCATCTGTCCACCCTTTGCTTACCATCTGTTTACACTCACCCTTAAGAGTCCATGCTGTTTTAATCCGAAAATGTTTCTGTACATATCTCTTCAATGTAACACCTAGTGAAAGAAATATTGGAAGATGATCAGAGAAAGCTGCTTATAAAACAGAAAGTGTGGCCATTGGAAACATGGAGGACCATGAAAGCGTCCCCATCAAGCGATCCAGTCGTTCCCTCACTATTGCGTAGTCGTCTCGGCGGTTCTCCCAAGTGAAGTGTGGATCCTCGAATCCCAAGTCATAAAGGTGGCAATCAGATATAGTTGTACGGAATCCCTCCATCAGGAATATAGGATGAGAGTTAGTCCCTTGTTTCTTTGATAGAAACATAATGTCATTGAAATCTCCTATAACACACCACAGTAGCGTGGACTAAGAGGAGAGTGTTCTGAGTAAGTCCCAGCCTTAACGCCTATTGCTTCGTTCGGGGAAGCCGTAAAACCCTATTAAACGCCATCATTTCATCCCTTTGATTATAACCTCAATATCAATGTGATGACTAGAGTAACTTATCAACCAAGCCATGTTTTGTTTTTTCCATACTAGTGCTAGACCCCCACTCATACCCAATGGATCAACAGTAAAAATACCACTAAATCCTAGAGTTGTTTTAATCTGTAAAACTCATTCTTTTTTTTATTTTTGTTTCCATAAGAAAAATAAAGTTGGGCTTTTTTTTTCAGATACAAGGTCCTTTAAGACCCAAACTATTCGTGGGTTCCCAAGCCCCCGACAATTCCAATTTAATGTACTCATAGCTCTAGGTGGCCCAGGAACTAGAACCCACCATTTGTAAGATTTTTTGGCTCAATTGCACCGTCTACCAAGCTCATCTCCATATTTAATGGCCCCTGCATAGCCTAAGGTGTCTCTTGTAAGCGCTTTCTTTTAGGATCCGTGACTATGATAGAATCTGTGATCATCTGTAAAGGAATCGCTGGATTCACGGTACTGACTGTTTTCAACGTAGTAGATTTCTGACATTGCATGTCATTAATATTTGATTCATTTCCTATCTTATCCCCAACATATGGATTTGAAATTTGAAATCCATGAAACTTGTCAACAATAGTTCAATCTCCTAAATCAGTGCGGATCCCTCGCTCTGGTCGGTCCTCGTTAGAATTTCTGTAACTCCATCATCCCTTCTCGACATAAGATCATTCTCTGATCACAACCATTTAGCTCCTACTTGAGTTTGATGCTTTGAATCGGCTTTTAGCTAAAGACCATATGCAAACTTCTCTCTCAGAAACGTCGGGTATTCATAGAGGAGGCGACAGAATCTATCGGTGTGTCCTATTATACCATAAAAATAATAGAAAGTATTCAGACGTTCATACTTAAAATCGAAACATGCATTCTATCCTTTTGGCCTCTTGATAAGTAGTTTTTGTTTCAGTGGCTTTCAAACGTCGATGGCCACTCTGATACAAATGAAGTCACGCCATATACGTAAATAATTACGTGGATCAGATTCTATATACTCTCCAATGTAGTTTCCTGCATCACCAGCTACTCTCTCTGACACAAAACTATTTGGGACGTTATGGATTTGGAACCATAATTCCATTTTCACCAGCTCTATTTGACGAGAGTTCTCATGGGGTTATTGTAAGACATGTAGCAGAAAAGGATTTTGTTGATAATTCCGAGGCCCATCTTTAAGCACTCTTTCGACATCAAGGTGATGGAAGAATTGGAATATAAAGATATTGTTGCCAAGTTCCTTAACCATAAGTCCTTTGACAGGACGCCAAACACTCACCATAACCTGCTTGAAGATCATAAAATTTATCATTTTTTTCGTTAATAAGCGTCTCACTACATAGTGTTGCCAGGTCGTTTCCTGTAGTTCCTATTCACCCATTTCTGGTTCCTCCGCATGTTCTAAGATATGCTCCTCCTCCTCCAGGTTTAAGCGTTGATACACCTCTTGAAGCAATCTATCTTCCTCGGTGGTGGTAGCCATAATAACCAGAAAAAAGGTTACAGACAAGGTACTGTAGCGTAAAGAAATATAGAAGACGAAAGACTTGTTATCAAAAACAAGAGAGAAAAAATCTCAACCTATCGTGATAAGAGTTCTTGCATTACTAAGAAATTGTTAATGGGTAGTTTTTCACGAGCTAAAAAAGTTAATGTAGTAAGTATACAAGGCTTCCTGCATTGTGAGAGTGTAGGGAGGGTTATCGATGTACGCAATCTTCTCCTTGTATTTTTTAACAAAAGGACCGTTTTTGTGATTCGAACATAAAAGGAACAATTTTACTAGATTT
>JANITW010000003.1:59655644-59665650 GCA_027564335.1 Erythroxylum williamsii | reverse complement strand
ATTTATTTATAAAGAATGTACACAACTTTGTACAAAATGCGCTAAAGGCGATTGCCTTTAGGGCACTACTCTAACAATCAGGCCACTAGAAAGGTATTCACCATCCTTGCATTATTTGTTGTTGACTGATGGAGGAGAACCAGAATCTTTTGATGAGGCTTTGCAGGTGAAGGATTCAATCAAGTGGGACCAAGCCATGGATGATGAGATATGGTCACCTGAGAAGAATAATACTTGGGAGTTAACTGAGATGCCTGCAGGGAAGAAAGCTCTGTTGAACAAGTGGGTTTACAGGATCAAGAATAAAACTGATGGTACAGTTAGGTTCAAGGCTCGATTGGTGGTTAAGGGATATTCACAAAGGAAGGGTATTGATTACACTGAAATATTCTCTGCCGTTGTGAAGTTAACTACAATCAGAATTTTGCTGAGTATTATTACAGCAGAAGATTTGCACCTTGAACATATGGATACAAAAATATCATGTTTACATAGAGATCTGGAGGAAGAAATCTTCATGTAGCAACCTGAGGGATATGAGGTTCCTGGTAAGGAATATATGGTGTGCAAGCTCAAAAGGAGTCTGCATGGATTGAAGCAGGTTCCAAGACAGTGGTACAAGAAGTTTGACTCTTTCATGTTCAGAAACGACTTTCATAGGAGTAAAAAGGATCAGTGTTGTTACATCAAGAAGTTTACTGACTCCTTCATTATTTTACTTATGTATGTGGATGATATACTGATTGCAGGTTCAAGTATGGAGGAGATAAATAATCTTAAAGGGAGAATGTTATCAGAGTTTGAGATGAAAGATTTGGGTGCTGCAAAGCGAATTTTAGGAATGAGGATTTTTCGAGATTGGTCTGCTAGGATTCTAAATTTTTCCCAGGAGTAATACATTGAGAAGGTGTTGTCCAAGTTCAAAGTTGATGATTCTAAGCCTAGGAGCACGCCTTTTGCTAACCATCTCAAATTATCTAAGGAGCAATCACCCAAAACAGCTGGGGAACGTGAGCATGTGACAAAAGTGCCTTATGTTTCTGTAGTTAGGAGTCTAATGTATGTTATAGTCTGCACTAGGCCTGATATAGCACATGCAGTGGGAGCTGTGAGCAGATACATGTCAGATCCAGGGAAAGAACATTGGGAAGCGGTGAAGTGACTTCTGAGATACTTGAAAGGAACAGCTAGCACCTCATTTTGTTATGGGAATGACAAGGTAGTGCTGGAGGGTTTTGTTGATGCTGATCTTAGTGAAGACATGGATTCAAGCGAGAGTACATCTGAGTATGTCTACACTATAGATGGGACAGCAGTGAGTTGGATGTCTAAACTCCAAAAGTATGTCTCTATGTCATTTATAGAGGCTAAATATGTTGCAATAGCTGAAGCTGGTAAGGAGATGATACGGTTGACGAATTACTTGGAAGAGTTGGGCGAGAAGTAGCAATGACAAGGTTCTCTTCACTGATAGTCAGAGTGTCATACAGCTGACGAAGAATCCAGTTTATCATTTTTGAACTAAGCACATTCGGCGCAGGTACCACTTCACTTGCAATTTGGTAGAAGAAGGTGAGATGTGTTTGAAGAAGATTGATGGTACTAAGAATCCGGCAGACATGCTGACTAAAGGTGTGGATGTTGGGAAACTGGGGCCGTGCAAAGCCTCAGTTGATCTTCTACCATAGCGTGGGAGATATTGCGGCTAGGTGAGTTTGTTGGATATATTGGCATGGAGAATGAAGATGGTTGGGTTGACTGGATCAATCTCCAAGTGGGAGAATTGTTGAGATATAGAGTTTGATAAAATATACTGGATTTTACACCAAGCCCACGTTCGCGGATCTAACTCACAGTTTAGTGATATACCTTTTGTATTCTATTCTCTTAGTGTGTCGTATTATTCAAAAAACAATTCATAGTGAATTAAAAAACCCTAACTATCCGTAGACGTAACCATATTTTGGTAAACCACGTAAATCTGTGTGTTCGTTTTATTTTCGCACTGTTCTTTGATTATTGTGATTGATCGTCCTTAGCAAGAATCCCAAATTAGAAAGGTATGAAACTAATGAAGGGCATATAAGTGAAAATGATCTATAAACTTAATGTCTTAAAGTTTTAGGTTGAAGTGTAGTGTCAAAATCCACGAATATGTTTCATCACTAGGCCCATAATGTAGATCTCTCGTGAAAGTAGGCTTTCCCTTTCCAACAAACCAATCATTCATATACTTTTGTAGTATGTATTTAATTGACTATTACATGTTTCTAAATATGGTTAGTTGTTATAAATTATATGATTTATGTAGTATGTTGTCAAAATAATTTTCTCTTTGTATCTAATTAATAAAAATAAGTAATATAATAAATATATAATAAAGTAAAGAGTAAAAAAATAAAAATTTAAAACTTAATTTGCAAAACAAAATAACACTATTTTAGTGTCGGACTCAACCTGATCCGAATTATTACCAACCATATACATGGTAAAAACCTATGAATCCCATGCACGTTGAGTCATCGTATTCAGATTCTCATTCTCATACATGCAACTAGGCATCGTAGACCCTACAAAATCAAGATCGTAGAAATTAGAGCTCCCAAACGAGAGAGGATCCACACTCGGCCCACCACTCCACTCGTTGTTCCTCTCAATCTCCATTAACTTTGTATTTGGTACTTCATGTCTTGCAGTCCCAATGGAGCCTTCAAAGTCACCACCATCGCAACGCCACATGTTATAGATGTCGGCAGTGATCCCTGACCCACATGGTTGTGAGGAAGAAATGGGGATTTGTACACTTCCCGCAAGTGACCGAGTTTCATTGTCCAAGAAAGCTTGTGACGCACTACAGTTTTGAGGCTCACAAGTTGAGAACCCAAGATAGAATGAGGAATGGCGATCAGAAGAGGCTACATAAGGAGGAGGACCAAAAGGGAAGGACACAGAAGTTAGTATGTCTGTACCCATGGAGAAATGATCTGCTTCTGAACTTGGAGTGAAAACTTGATTTTGTTTTTGTTGAGTGATATCGTGATTAGAAAGTACTTCAGCTTCATTGATGCTGGGATAATTATGTTCACACTTTAGAGAATTAAGATTTTGGGCGTCTGGATCTATCCCTTGTGCTTGAAGCTTCTTCTTGATGCATGAATTCCAGAAGTTCTTGATCTCATTATCAGTTCTTCCAGGCAAATGCTTGGCTATTTGAGCCCATCTGTTGCCAAGTATTCTATGAGCATCAATGATCATCCTCTCTTCTTGAGCAGTAAAAGAACCTCTTTTAAGATCTGGTCTCAAGTAGTTTATCCATCTTAACCTGCAACTCTTTCCACACCTCTGCAAACCTGTGTAAGCCATAAACAAACCCATTTCAGGACTCAAAGAATTACAAGAAAAAGTGCAGAGTGGTCACTGGTTTGTTTATGTACCTGCTAGCTTTGGAACAGAACTCCAAGAACCATGACCATGTGTAGTTATATATCTGATCAGCTTCTCATCTTCTTCAGGTGACCATAAGCCTCTCTTGACTTTCTGTTTTGTACAGCATTGATGGCCCATTGATCGAAACAAATGCCCTGTGGACTCTCATGAATGATATAGTTCATTATATATCATTAACCTTTCGATCAAAAGGAGAAGTTTTCTTAGTTAAATATCGCATACCTCCAACGTGCTACAAAAGCATATTGGGAAAAAAAAAAAAAAAGATTAGAGGTTGTGTAAGTTTAGCTTTAGTTGTACTCATGAGAGGACCACAGTGGACTCATCGAGTGCGTTGGCCCGTATTGTTTGAATCTATTATTTAAGAAGCTTTTGTCATGTAGTTCTTTCTATGTGCCCACTTGAATAACACACCTAGATGCACCTTATTATTTGAATCAATAGTAATATATTTTAACTTCATTTCACATCAAATTTCATGTTATATTAGAAATAGATAACAAATTATCTGATTTAACTTTTGACACATTATCTTTGAGAGGTGATCTATTCAATTTTTATAATTTAATTCTTTCAGTGATATAAATTTAAAAGAGTTAGTCGTAAAAAAATATCAAACTTTCTTCAATTTTATAATATTATGTCAAATTTAAAAAAGTGATTTCAAAACGTTTCAACTTATAATTTTTTACAAAAACAGGTTGATTTAAGTTACACGTTAATGTGGATAGATTAATATTTTTGCACATTTTTGCCACCTATTATGTTTGTCCCACATATGAATTTTATTATTTCATAAATTAAAAATATCAAAAATATGTATGAACATATAATTATATATGTGCATAATTATTTTAGAGTTTTAATATTTCTAATTTATTAAATAATAAAATTCATACGTGATATAAATAACATATGTGATAATTATATGACAAAAACGCTAATAGGACATAGATTCATATTAATGAAAAAGTTAATATTAGGCAATTTTGTAAAAAAAATTAAACGTCAGAATATTTTAACTTCATTTTTTTAAATTTACGCTATTAATATAAAATCGAGTAGAATTTGAAATTTGTTTTACAATTAACCAGATGTAAATTCAAAGAATAATGTTAAATTTTTGAATCACTAAGATTTTTATTAACGCCTAGCAGGGATGAAACTATTTAACCTAAAGAGACATAATGTCCAATTAACTACAAAAGAAAAAGGAACATAATTAAGGGGAAGATTCATGATGATATGTCTATTTGGGACCAACATCATTTCTTGCTTCAAAATTCAACTTGCAAAAGCCTTCCATCAAGATTGCTTGTCTCTTTCTGACCTCCTTTTTAATTTTCGTATCAAATATAGTAAATAGGGACACGTAAAAGAAGTTAAGGCCATTCCTTATAGGCATGCTCTTCCTTCACTCAACAGCTTGAATGTGTCAAATTTCTTAATATCAACCAAGATGGTTATGATTGGATTCCCTGCTTTAATTTATCATTGGTTGATTTTGACAATTTAATTTACAAGTTGGTTTCTTGACAATGCAAGGCAAGAATTGATATGTCTTTCATAATTTATGGGACAAATATCTAAGAATAGGTACTCATTATAAACGTTTTAAAAATTGAACCGGTTTGGTCGGTTTTATAATAAAAAATTTAAATCAGTCAACTTTTCGATTTAATTTGAACTTTTTAATTTAATTTAATTGATCAGTTTATTAATTAGTCGGTTAGTTTTTATAAATTAATTATTTTTTATAAATCAAAATTAACTGATTAATTTTAATTTAACTATCTCATTTTCAATTAAACTTTAAGTTTTTCAATAAGTAAGGATAGTCTTCTTTAATCACTTTTTAAATTCTTTAATATTATTTAATCTTAACCGATTTTATGACTATCTATTACACGTTGACCATTTTAAAAATTAAACTTTTTATTTTATCGGTTTAACTTCAGCTCTAATTTTTAAAACTTTGTTGTAAACTTTTACAATATTTTATATAAACATTAAATCTTCCAAAATTTTTAATTAAAATTTAAAAATTTAAAATATAATCAATCAGTTCAAAATATTTATTCTGACATAAATGATATAATAAAAAAGAAAATATATTTAACATGTGATTTTCTTTTCTAAATTATACACCATCACTTTTTTAATAGAACAAAATATTTTTGATTGATAAGAAATTTGGAACTTAATTAAAAATTTTAAGACTTTAACATTACACATGCTTAGGAAAATGGTCAAAATCTGTGTACTAATAAACAAATCATATAGCTTCTTAAATACTATTACATCTAACACTTGAATAAAGCTTCTGTACATTAAAAATAAATTAATCTTCACGATTTGTAGGCTGATTGTTAGGCCTCACCATACTGGATTAGATGTGACCTTAATTTCGAGAATCAAGTTCCATGGGTGACTTAAATAGTTTAATTAGTATTCCTTGAAATGCAATACAATTAGGGTACAATAAAACTTTCTCAAGACATCTAAAGGATTGGTAGATGTCCTTAAATTGTTCAAAGCATGGGTCAATGTATAAATTTTAAGGCAACATTAATCAGTTAGCTACTTCTATAAATTTAAGTTACCATTACGTGGGACAACCTCACTATTTTTTAATATAAATAAAAAGGAGACTTCAACTATAACTAATTGCTTTATTTTTGAGGTAAAATTCATTGAATCCCTCTATAATTTGATATATTATCAATATATATCCTAACTTTTAAAAACTATCAATGCAAGTCCCGATACCTTCAACTGTTATTACAAACTTTAACTACGAACTTCAAAATGACATTGTGTAGTGTTACGTGTAAACGACGACTTCGTTTTAATGTCTATAGTTAGAGTTTTTAACAAAAATTTATGACAAGAGAAATTGGTGTTATATATGAAAATTATCGATATTTTTAAAAAATTAAAGGATATATATATTGATAATATGTCAAACTACAAAAAAGTCTAACGAATTTAAATCATATTTTAACAACAGGTTATGTTGGTATAGTCTATTTTTAAATTAGATCTCGGTTCATGACTAATCAAACTGAAGATCAAAACGATGTCTTGATCATTTAATTATAAAATTATAAAACAAAATAACCTTTTTTTATTGGACCCTAATTTTTAATTATGCCACAATATGATATTATTTCGTGGTATTAGATAAAGGATGCAACATCATATTTTTCTCATGCAGTGATACCTTTGGTTAGCTTACTAGACGAGACAGTGAAAAAGAATTAGTTATATATATTTGTGAACTATGCATCTACGACTGGCCTAGGCAGTAATCGGTCAGTTTAAAGGCTAAGACACTATGGTTGCTCGAGAGAGGATAAAATAATACATCAGAGACCAGCAAGTAAATTTTATATCTTTGCTTTTGTGGCTGTTAATCAAACATTATCTTCCCAATGTCCTGGGAGTGGTTGCTTTTGACGGTTAAACTAAAGATAAATAAGAGCAATGGACCATAACACGTATTATGTGATTCTGTTATATGTATTGTCTTTGCCGACATTATATGATTACCAATTTCACGTTTTTTAATAATAAAAAAGATTAAACAAACTTTTTCCCCACTTGTGAAGCTATCGATCGATTTGATACTGACAACTCTCATCCCACTTGTTATAGTCACTTTCTTGCCAAAATATAAATTTATGTTGTTACCCTCTTCATTGCACTTGTTAATGATCTCGTACGTGATATCATGTTTAGTTCTGTCTGATTTTGATGGGGCTGGACGTTGCTACTGCTTGGATCCATGAGATTGGTTGTCTTTAGCTCAGAGATACCTGCAAAACAACAAAGGCACACCGGAGGTTGACTGCCGCTAGGCCCCTCCGACGCTCAATTTAGTCTTTTCTTGTGAGGGTTTTGGTGGCTAAGAATAAAGAATAATATGGTTCTAACATCGTACCTTTTTCATGGTGAGATAATGAACTTATATATGAAAAATACCTACTAGGTTTAGGTCTTCTCTCATGAGTGGGAAGTCACCATCTATGAATGGGCCGTCTATGCTTGGACTTGGGCCTAGCACGACCGACCCAACCATAAACACCTACTCCTCAACTCTGATCATGGAGAAGGGTCGATGGAGTACATAAGAGTGGTGCGACTCATCCGCATGACAGCTCATGATAGGCCCGATCGATCGGACATCGTCGTTTAGTGAATGACAGCTCGGGATAAGACCAACCGATCGAGGGTAGAGATAGGACCGTCCGATCGAACGTAGACATAAGATCGATCCATCGAGCGTAGACGCCTAATCAAAGCACTGGATTTAATTATTACTTACAGCACGTATCCACTAGTGGATTTTCAAAATTTGAAATGAACGTCTTTGTAACCGCTGTGCAGCTGTCACACACGTCCTTTCAACTGCTGCGCCGCTCTGAGTAACTGATAACCCTAATTCGCACAGCTCATATTCATTCAATATTCTGTTATAAATGCTCGGAATTGACACACTTCTTCACTTTCTGTGTGTTCGATTCTTCAGTCTTTGCTTCCTCTTTTCTTCATCTCCTTGTTCGAAGTCATCAAAATTTCCTTTTTCACCGTCATCCAAATCCCCAACTCCAGTCACTAAACTAGATACGTCCTTTCACTGATCCTTATCCTACAAATTTCTTTTTCGTATTCATGTCGTCAACTAGCCCTAGAGGTGAACTTAGACTTAGGGATGAAGCTAGCTCCCAGGGATGAAGCTAGCTCCCCTCCTCCTGTTTCATCGCCTCCTCGCCAACCTTCACTACGAGCATCCCCGGGTCATAGCGAAGAAGTAAGTACGGTTCTGAGGGAGCTCCATCGGGAGCTGGCCGCCGAGGGGGCTTTATAAATTATTGGGTCGCTAGAGATAGCGACGAAAATGATAGAGGTGCCGGAGGCCGGCGGGAATGAAGCGTCGGAGGCAGGGGAAATGAGGAAATTGGGGCGAGTGCCCGGAAGGATGAGCAAGTTGTTGAAAAGATACCGACTGACCCATCAACGATGATCGAAAGGGAACCGAACCAATCGATTATCAAAAGTAATATCCCTTCGTCTTAGGGACCTAGGCTGGTTGGGAAGAACGAACGGATTTATAGCAGTATATGTGGCTACTTCGCTGTTTCAGACAGCTTTTTCTCGGTTGGCAGTATGCAGCTTCCGTACGCCCCTATTATCGATGAGGTATGCTGCATCTACCACCTAAGGCCGAGCCAGATTCTGCCGAACGGTTGGAGGTTCATTAACGGTCTGGCTCTGTTGTGCCATCATTTCGGATGTCCCCCATCGGTCGGCATTCTGTGCCATTTTTTGAGGATGAACCAGAGCTCAAGTGTCGGGGCCGGAATTCCTCACTTCCAGTATAGAGACGCGATATATCATCCGGCTGGGACAACTTCGACAATCAAGGCTTGGAGGACAGAGTATTTCTTTGTGAGGACCTCAGGATCTTCCCATGAGTCCAGGCCATGGAGATATCCCTTGTCCGAGCGATGGAACGACATCTCCAATCTGTCCCTTATTAGGGAGGAATGGGAAGTGATCGATAGGATTAAAAAGCTCCGTCGGTATTCTTTCGACAGTCTCGTTCTGGGGTATCATGGAGGGACATCAGCCGATGCCTTTTTAACTGACCCCCTCCTCGAATTAGTGGGCTAGAAGAGGAAACTGCCCCTCCTGGTTAACTCCTCGTAGTTTAACTATTTGCTATATTCATAAGTACTAGTTTTGATTTCTAACCTGCTTCTATAATTGTGCAGCCATGGCAAAGCTCAAGGATTTCGCCGGGTCCTCCAGTCTTCCTAAATCCAAAGCCAACCTAAAGGGCCTAGATCTTCTTTGAAGGTGAAGAAGCAAAGGAAGGAGGTAGAGGTCAGCAAAGACGTCGCTTAGCGGACGATGCTGGACCAATCTACAGCATTGATGGCCCTTCCGTCTACTGAGGACCGACCTGACAAGTTTGCGTCATTGCCGATCCAACCGGTGAGTGAGGACCGAGCGGATATAAAGGAAGAGATGGAGCCACCGCTCAAAAGAAAAAAATCGCTCGGAGTGTTGATTGATCGTCTTGCCAACTGGACAGAGAAAAGGGGGAAGAGCGAGTGCCTCGATTAGATAAAGGCAAGAGGAAAGAACGAGCCTTCAGCGGTGGAAAGTGGGTGTCCACGATTAGCCTTGATAAGACTGCATCAATTAGGGACATCAATGTTGCTCTACATATTGCCCAGAAGGTTGTTCCTCCTGCGGACGAGAAGTTTTTGGATACGTTGAACAACAAGGAGCTGATGGCTAATCTCATCTGTGGTTGTGCCAGGGATCTAGCGTTCGCCTTTGCGATGCATTAGCGTATCGATCAGCTCAATGAAGTCAACTAAACGATGGACCGGGAGGTTCACTATCTTCTTGAACAAGTTAATGCTTTAAGAGCTGAACTTTTAGAGGCGAAGGAGGAGAAGGACGTTTTACGAGCTCAACTCTCTTCACTAGAGGAGGAGAAGAGTGTTTTGGAGGAAGAGAAGAGTGTTTTGAGAGCTCAATTCGT
>JANITW010000003.1:59626805-59648863 GCA_027564335.1 Erythroxylum williamsii | reverse complement strand
ACCTTCTCCATGATTAGCATCAAATATAGCTTGTTGGTTTGCATAATTTTTTCATTGTGGGAGTTTCGACTTTTAGGGAATGTATGTCAAGGTCGTTTAGTCTCTCCAAAAATTGTCGAACATACTTTCTTGTAAGAGTTGTTATGTGTAAGTTGGTTTTTGAGCACTTTGTGAACGAGGATCATCGATGCCCAACCTTTTTGCAATATTCTTAAGTATTTAATCTCGCTCTAGGTCGCAAAATATTCTTCTATTTACCCTTCTACTATGTGTTTCCATTGTGAACCAAATAGAAGAAGTATTAACCAGTATCTAAATCTCACAAAATTAGGAAATATGACTGATATTAGGCTGCTGGAATATCAAGTTTCAGATCTGAATTTCAGCTTGGAATGCTAAAATTTCAGATTTGATATAGCTGGGTTTTTTAGGTTTGATTGATGGATATTTTAGGACAGGATTTCATGGTTTAATATGACTAAAATTTAAGGTTTTGGTTGCTGGAATTTTAGGTTCAAATTGTTGGAATTTAGCGAGGAGCACAAACAATGGAGGGTAGGAAACTAGATGTTACTCTTAGAGTAATCTTAGAAGAAAGCATCACACTTTCTAGCTCAAAACTCAAATTTGTAGGAAAAAATTCAGGACATAATTGTTATTGAAAGGCTGAGTACACTTATTTATAGAGAAGTTTAGAGAACCTTTATTCTAGTAGGAAAGGATTCCTAACAAATTTAAACCATATTCTAATAAAAATTTGGTAAGTTTAACTTCTAAACAATTAGGATAACATATTTAAAAGTAAAATAACATAATAATCATACTACTATTATCTGATAAGGAATTTTAACATAATTTATATTTCAGTTCTTGTTATCTTTGTTATCAACTCAATTCCCATCCTCTATCCCACTAAATTAGGGCTTGTGGTTGACTAATTTTTTCTCTTTTATTTCTTCTATAGATTTTAAGTTCTTTTGCATCATTATATAATTTTCAATTTCTTTTTCATGTTCAGCTCTCAACTGCAGGAATCATTCGCTTGCCAAGATTTGAGATGGTTATGGCCAAAACAGAAGCTAACAATAAGCCAGTCCTATCTGCCGATGATGTCTATATTGTGACTGTGTAGGTCGTCTTTTTGAGTTCCTTTAGCTAATTAACCTCAGTAAGCTTATTGCTAGTGCTGATTACTAATCATTTCAGCTATGGGAGGATATACTGCTTGCAAATTGATAGAGTTGCAATGCTGCTTCACTCTTATAGATTCTACCGTGATGCTGTTGTGCAACAGGTAAATCATTTATTTTTTTATTGTTAGTGGCAGTGACAAAGCTTCAAATGATACTGTATTTCTAGGTAGTGTAATGTTATTTGTGAACAAAGAGAATAACTGTGCAGTAACTTTATTTTAGAGCAATAGGGGTAGAGTTTAGTTCAAGGTTTTCATTTAAAAGATTTATATTTCTAATGCATACTGAACAATGTACTGCTTGTTTGTTTTCTGTGAATTAGACCTGTCGAGTTGTAATTATTCTACAATAAAACTGTGATTTTACTGTTTTTGAGAAATTCCTTTTCTGTTTATGGAACTTGATGACTGATGGCACAAATTAGTTGCCAAGTTTGAAATACTTTTGTGATCTTTTCCAGGGTTCCTTGCCAATATATTCTAGCAAGATTGCTATCAGTGTGGTTGATAACGTGCTGCTTGTTCATCAAGTGGAAGCCAAGGTTGTAATACTATATGACATATTTGCAGATTCTCGAGCACCTATATCTGCTCCACTTCCCCTACTGTTTAGAGGCCTTCCCAGGATTTCTTCTTCATCTCGATCTAATGGAAAAGAGGGTGAAAGTTCAGAGGTCAATGTAACTGAGAATGAGACTATCGTTTATGGAGATGATTGGACATTTTTGGTTCCTGATCTTATATGTGATGTTTCTAATAAGTTGTTGTGGAAGATCCATTTAGACTTAGAGGCAAGATCAACAGTTCTGTTGGTTACTATCTTTTTCCTCACCCCCGGTTTTATCCTGATACTGTATTTTCCTTTGTTATTTAGGCAATTTCTGCAAGTAGCTCTGAAGTTCCATCAATACTAGAGTTCTTGCAGCGAAGGAAGCTGGAAGCTAGTAAGGTGGAATAATTTCCCTGATTTGTATTTTAATTTTGTTAAATTTTGTTTACTTTGGAGTTGTGACAAGATAAAATTGTTTACCCGACGAAGATGTTCAATCTGTTGATTTTCTCACTCACTATGAGAAAAACAAAAAGTAAAAAATAAAGCATATTTGGCATTTGTGGAAAGCATTTGCTGTAGTTTTCCTCTCATCACAATTTTCAAATGAGTAGCTGGTGTTTTTTGCATGCTGTTGCTATTTCAGACTAAACAATTATGCTTGGGAATGACACGAACTGCTATCTTGGAACGGAGACCAGTGACAATGGTTGCCAGAGTAATAGAAGTACTGGTTAGTTCGTATGCTCATGCACTTAAAACGGGAACTTACCCCAAGGGAACAAAACCAGAAATGACTTCATCTTCTAGTGAGGAGCACAGTGGTAGCCCAAGATACGAATCAACTGGTAGAGTTGATGCACTTGGAAAGTCTGTTAAACACGAGTCTAATGCTGGCATTAACAACAAATCCCCCATCCGATCTTCAAATATTTCAACTTCAGAATCTGAGGATAACACCCACTTTGAATCTCTGAGAATAAATTCTTCTCTACAGAAAGTTGTAAAGGAGAACTTTGTGGGTACTCAAATTTCTACCTCTGAAGTGCAGCCCTCTTCTTTTCAATCTCAGCACCTCGGCTTGAGTAGCAACCCCTTAAAGGCTACTGATGGTGATCGGCAAGATACACACCTTACATCCCCAGTGATATCACCTGATGATTTGTATAATTTTGTTTTCGCTCCAGTTGAGGAGGAGCTGGTAGGAGACCCTTCTTACTTGGCGGCCATCATTGTTGAGTACCTCCGCAGGTATGTAATTCAAAATATGTGATTTCTCAGTCCTCCAATCTGAATGCCAAAACTAGAAATAACTTTTAATTGTATATTAGGTCAACATACTTCATCTTAACCAGGCATCGAATGGATTTTAATGCACCACTATAGTTTTGTAGCAGTGCTAAACAGTACAGGTAATTGTAATTAAATGTGATCTTCAGATCAAAGAGTTAATATGAAATCAAGAATATGGCAAATTATTTACTAAAAGTTAGGAACTGGAGATATATCAATGCATTTCTGACGAAGCAAAGGCACTTACTGAGATGAAATCATGCACTCACTGTGCTGTATGGTCTGTCATCTTTTCGTTTAATGAGCTAGCAACGTTTGCTGGTTTGCTGATTTGTGTATAATCTTTTGAACATTGCAGTGCAAATGCAGAAAAGATAAAAGTACATCCAAACCTTTTTGTATTGACAATACAACTTTTAGCTCGCAGCGAGAGATATTCAGAACTTGTGTTGTCCATCATTAACAAGGTTTGGAATACCAGTACACAAATCTGCTTGCAAATGATGGGGCGCTTTAAGCTTCTTACTTTTTAATTATTCATGATTGGAACCACTTATTACAGGTCCTCGAACCGTCAAAAGAAGTTGCAATGCAGCTTATGGAGTCTGGTCGCCAGAATTTCCATATCAGGAAGCTTGGTTTGGATATGCTTAGACAGCTCTCTTTACACCATGATTACGTGGTTCTGCTAGCAAGAGAAGGGTACTACCTGGAAGCCCTTCGTTATGCAAGGAAACACAAGGTAATTTTTTTTGTCATAATTTCAATTGCGGGAAAGATTTACCACTTGATTTCATGTTATCAACAATATACCTTTAGAATAAGTTGCGTTTTCTCTGTATATTCTTTTATTTACGACGTGATTTTATCAATTGCAGAAGCCTGCTTAAATTATCTTATTATTCCTCTTGAACATATACACTTCCATGTTGTAATGAAATGGACAGTTAATAATCAATGTTTTCAATCGTGATCCATGGTATCATTATCAAACTTATAGGTAGGCCAAAACGTTCAGAAAAAAGTCAACCTGAGGTTTTAAAGTAAGAATTAAATATGAAAATGTCAGAAAGAAAATGGAAAGAAGGTAAAGTTGAATCCAGTTGGACATGATTGGGTTGACTGGTCCTGGTTCAACTAGATTTTTTGGGATTAACCTGATTGAATATGTAGGCTAAGTTTTACCCTGAAACTTCAGAGTGGGCTGTTTAGTTATATCTCTGACTAGGCTCATGTCATTTTTCAGGTCAATACTATTCAGCCAACGTTGTTTCTTGAAGCAGCTTTGGCTTCTAATGATTCCCAAGTTCTTGCTGCTGTGCTAAGATTTTTTGGAGATTTTATGCCTGGATTTAGAAACTCTATGGATCACCGTACTTACGCCCGCATTTTAAATGAGATGAGCTCCATCACTGCTACTTAAACGCCAGTTAAAAAGGCATTCTAACTACAGAACGTAAAATAAAGATTGTCTTGGTATAGCAAAAATATGGATGTGTATTTTATAATTTAGTTGCTGTCAATTTTGCCATTGATGTCGTGCACGACTCGTAGATAGAAAGGGATACTTGAGAAGTTTCTGGCATTAGTTTGTAGTAGAAATTTCCATTTCATTTCTAGTTGATTCTCGTCCGAGTGATTCTCTTGTTTTTCTCACCCCTAACCATTTATCGTCTACTTTCAAATGCAAAACCAATGTCTTTGCTATCCAAAATGTTTGGACTTTCGTGATACTTTTGCATATTGAGAGCGACATTGTTCTACACAAGGAATGTAAGCTGTAAGCTAAAATGGTTTCTACAGGTCGTAGGCAGCAAGCGAAAGATCAGTTCCATATTTACTTTCTTTTAAATTATATCCAAATTTGTACAAAAATTGGCGTCATCTTAAAATTTCATGGTTTTAAAGTGAAGTTATATCCTGTATATAAAAAGAAGACATGCTCTTTCATGTGAGAGATGAAAAAATTTCTAACATGACCTATTACAAAATTAAATTATAGTCTCAACATTTTTTTTATTCATGGGAGTGTGATCATCTGTCACAGTCCAATTTGAAGGTTGATTTATAAAGAAAGGGCTTCTACAAAGATTATTAAAAAATTTCTAAAATGACCTATTACAAAATTAAATTATAGTCTCAATATTTTTTGATTCATGGGAGTGTGTGATCATCTGAAAATAGTCCAATTTGAAGGTTGATTTATAAACAAAGGGCTTATACAAAGATTGATTGAAATAATCAATCAAACAATGTTACACCTTATTATTAATAGAGTCAGTTTTCATACTTATTCTTTCTTTTGAATTCAATTGCCAGGCATATTTTTTAATTATCAAACTTGAAATTCAATTTTAAAAGTATCCCTTATTTTTAAGAGTTTAGGCTATCAAGTATTTTGTTCAATGTTTCAAATGAAGCAAATGGATAGAATTGCTGCATATGTAAGAAATTATCAAGTTAATTTCGAGAAATTATCAAGTTAATTTCATCAAAATTAAGAGTCGTATATGAGTGTTGAAAGATGAACTTACTTTCCATTAATGACATTTGGAAAAGAACAAATTCTACGAGATGACAGGATGGGAGAACTTGATCAATTTTAGAAGGCCAAAGATCCTTTTTCTTAAGTGGTAAAATGTGAAAAGGAATATCTTTTATTGTCATCATTGAAAAATATCAACATGCAACATTATGTAAATTATTAATCTTTGTACTCATTATGATTTAATGACTTTTATTTGGAAAGATGCATGAATGTCGACATAATAACATAAACACCCAAAATTGCCTAAAAATTAATGTTTGTTCGATAAAAGGGAAAATTGTCAAAGGGGTGGTATCTTTGCATGGTCGTTACTCATTATTGATTGTGGTCCTGTCGAATTTTAGTGGGGCTGGACGCTGCTGCTTGGATTCATAAGAATGACTGATTCTGGGTCAAAGATACCTGCAAAACAATAAAGGCACGCCGAGGGTTGATTTCCGGTAAGTCCCTCCGACGCTCAAGTCAGCTTTTTGTGAGAGCTTTTGGTGGCTGGTAAGTAAAGAAAAATAGGGTTATTGGAATCGTACCTTTTTCATAATGAGGTCATGAATCTATATGGCTAATACCTTTAAGAATTAGGTTAACCCTCAAGGGATGGGCTGATCGACCCATGTGCCGTTCTGAGTCTGGGCTTGGGCCTAGCACAACCGATCCAACCATAAGCCTCCTACTCCTTGAGTCTGACCAAGGAGAAGAGTCGAAGGAGTACACAAGGATCGAGTAGCTCGTCCGTAGGACAACTCATGATAGACCCGATCGGTCGGACATCAACGCCTAGGGCATGACAGCTCGTGGTAGGATCGGTCGGTTGAACGTCGACGCCTAGCTTATGAAGGCATTTGATTTAATTATTACTAAAGGCACGTGTCATCTTGGGGACCTAGGCTGGCTGGTAAGAGCGAAAGGATTCACAGCAGTGGGGGCGGCTATTTTGCTGCGACAGAGAGCTTTTTCTCGGTCAATGATATGAAGCTTCTATACACCCCGATCATTGATGAGGGTACGGCGCGCCTACCAATTAGGGCCGAGCCAAATTTTCCCAAATGGCTGGAGGTTCATCAACGGTCTGGCTTTGTTGTGCCATAATTTCTGGTGCCCTCCATCAATCGGCGTCCTGTGTCATTTTTTGAGAATAAACCAGAGCTCAAGCCTCAGGGAAGGGATCCCTCATCTCCAATATAGGGATGTGAGGTACCGTCTTGCTGAAACAGCAGGATCAATCAAAGCATGGAAGACTAAGTACTTTTTTGTGAGGCCCCCTGGATCCTCCTTTGAATCCCGGCCGTGGAGGTACCCCCTGGCCGAGCAATGGAATGATCTTGCCGATCTACACCTTTTTAGGGAGGAATGGGAGCTGATCGATAGGATCAAGGTGCTTGGTTGGTATTCTTTCGACCATCACGTTCTGGGGTATCGTGGAGGGGCATCAGCCGATGCCTTTTTAATTGATCCCCCTCGAATTAGAGGGCTAGAAGAGGAAACTGCTCCTCCTGGTTAACTCTTCGTAGTTTAGTTATCTGTTGTATTCACAAGTACTAGTTTCGATTTCTAACTTGCTTCTATAATTGTGCAGCAATGGTGAAGGTCAAAGATTTTCCCGAGTCTTCCTGTCTCCCTAAATCCAAAAGGCAAGCCAAAGGGCCTAAAGCTTCTTCGAAGGTGAAGAAGCAAAGGAAGGAGGCAGAGGCTAGCGGAGACGTCGCTCAGCCAACGGTGTTGGACCAATCTACAACATTGTTGGCCCTTTCGTCCACTGAGGACCAACCTAGCGTGTCAGCGTCATTGCCGGTCCAACCAGTAAAGGTGGACCAAACGGATTTGGAGGAAGAGATGGAGCCACCGCTTAAAAGGAAAAAGACCGCTCAGAGTGCTGACCGATTTTCCTGTCAATTAGACAGAGAAATGGGGGAATAGCAAGCGCCCCGATTGGATAAGGGCAAAGAGAAAGAGCGAGCCTCCAGTGGCAGAAAATGGGTGTCCACGATCAATCTTGATAAGACTGCATCGATTAGGGACATCAATGTGGCTCTGCACATTACCCGAAAGGTTGTTCCTCCTGCGGACGAGAAGTTTTTGGATACACTAAATAATAAGGAGCTGGTGGCTAGTCTCGTCTGAGGTTGTGCCAGAGATCTGGAGTTCACCTCTGCGTTGCATCAACGTATCGATCAGCTCAATGAAGTGAGCCAAACAATGGACCGGGAGGTTCACGACCTTCTTGAGCAAGTTAATGTTCTAAGAGCTGAACTTTCAGAGGCAAAGGAGGAGAAGAACGTCTTACGAGCCCAACTCTCTTCACTGGAGGAGGAGAAGAGTATTTTGGAGGAAGAGAAGGGTGTTTTGAAAGCTCAATTCGCTTCGGGGGAGGAGGAGAGGAGTAGAGTGATTGCTTCCAGGGGCGAGCTGGAAAGTGAATGCCGAGTGTTGCAGCTCCGTGTTGAGGGCCTAAGGAAAAAGGTGCTCGATGCCACTGGAAAGGCGAAAGTGGAGGAGCTCCATTCAAAAGCTCTCCATGACTGTCATGCGGTGGTGACAGATAAAATGAAGGCCGAGAAGAAATTGCTGGAGCTGCAAGGCTCCGTCAGGGAGTAAAGGATTGAAGCGATCAAGCGATGGAAAGAGCAGTATTTACACGAGGAGTGTCTAGAGTTTGCCTGTGACTTGGATCTTTCCATCTTGAGGAGCTGCCATAACGTTTGTATCCCTGACGGGTCGGAGGGTCCTTCATTTGAGGATTATGCCGAGCCGATGCTTCCCTCCGAGCTCGGCTTTCACTTGAAGAGATGAGAGAGATAGCTGAAAAGGAAAAAGAGGTCTTGACAGATGAGATGCTGGACCTGAGTTCAGATGAGGAAGAGGATGTCTCTCCATTGTCTTCTCCCGCCGATCTGGCTGCTGGCTCTTCCTCTCCCCCCGAAGGATCAAAATGATTTTTTTTCTTTTTTAGTGCTCATCTGGTCGGGCTTGTGACCAGAACATTAATTCAAGGAAACAGAATTCTTTTATTTTTCATTACCCCTTGTGTTTGTCTTGTTAAGATTGGACGATCTTTTCAAATAGCAGGTAATGAACGAGTGCATTCGATGTGTGTCGATCGGTTGTAGGGTTTGAGAGAGTCGCGGTCGACCGAGACAAGAGAACTTGGCCGAGCGATCCAAGATTTTGGCTCTTAGCATCGCCTGGTTCCAAGATCCTGTCTTGGCAACCTGGCCGATCGGTGTAGAGGCCAAGCGATCCAAGATTTTGACTCTTGGCATCGCCTGGTTCCAAGATCCTGTCTTGGCAACCTGGCCGATCGGTGTAGAGGTCGAGCGATCTAAGATTCTGGCTCTTGGTATCGCCTGGTTCCAAGATCCTGTCTTGGCAACCTGGCTGATCGATGTAGAGGCCGAGCGATCCAAGATTCTGGCTCTTGGCATCGCCTAGTTCCAAGATCCTATCTTGGCAACCTGACCGATCGATGTAGAGGCTGAGCGATCCAAGATTTTAGCTCTTGGCATCGCCTGGTTCCAAGATCCTATTTTAGCAACCTGGCCGATCGGTGTAGAGGCCGAACGATCCAAGATTCTGGCTCTTGGCATCGCCTGGTTCCAAGATCGCGTCTTGGAAACCTGGCCGATCAATGTAGACGGTGATCAGTTGGTGGAATTTTCTCCGCTTGCCCAATATATTGAGATTTTTCTTGGCAAGAAATTTGAAACTCCTTTATTGACGATAACAAGGGCGTGGGCTGTTAAAAAAATATAACTGGCAGGGCCAGGAAAAAGGTACCCACAAGTTGCGTGTACAAGAGCATAAACAATAATGAACAAAAATAAGTAAACTAAAATAAAGCTTATCTATTGGTAGAACGCCTTCAAGTTTTGCGAGTTCCAGGGCCTCGGTAGAATCTTCCAGTCCGAATCGCGCAGGATGTAAGAGCTGTGTCCGACTTATTTGACCACTTGATAGGGTCCTTCCTATGTTTGACCGAGCTTCCCAGGATGCTTTCCGGCCGCCTCGGCCTTTCGCAGAACGTACTTACCGACCTTTATGTCGCTCGGCCTTACCCTTTTATTGTAAAACTTCGTTGCTTTTTTTTCTAACAGCTTCTGAACGAGCGGCTGCCCTGTCTCTTTCTTCACTGAGAAGTACCAGTTCTGCCTTGCGGGCTTCATCATTCCTTTCTTCTTCGTAACTCGAAACTTGTTAGTTATGCAGCACTACTTCTACTAGGACTAAGGCCTCTGCCTCGAAGGTCATTATGAACAGTGTCTCACCAGTGGCCCCGTTTGGGGTTGTTTTGTATGCCCACCACACTTCATCTACCTCGTCCACCCAGGTCTTGCGTCCATCTAAACGCTTCTTGAGAGTACTCATTATCTTTTTGTTAATATTCTCCGCTAAACCATTACTTTGAGGACGAGCTGCTGAAGTCAATTGGAGCCTTATCTTCAGTTGTTCACATAAGTCTTTGAACTTGTCGTTATCAAACTGCCGACCATTATCTATCACCAAAACCATAGGCATCCCAAAAGGCTCAGTATATTTTTACGTACGAAGTTTTCAATTTTCTACTCAGTAATGGTGGCGACCGCTTCCTCTTCTACCCACTTAGTGAAGTATTCGACTGCCACTATCAAAAACTTCTTCTGCCCTGGACCAAGAGGAAAAGGACCTAGTATGTCCATTCCCCATTGAGCAAAGGGAATAGGATGGCTCACAATTTTCAGCTGCTCAGTCGACTGGTGAGATAAGTTGCTGTTCTTCTGGTAGGCCTCGCATCGGTTAACCTTCTCTTGACAATCCTTCTTTTTGGCCAATAATATCCCTGTCTGATCAATCTATGAGCCAACATTCTGCCTCCTAAATGATTTCCGCACATTCCTTCATAGACTTCAGCCATTGCTCGTTCTGCCTCCTCTTCATCCAAGCAACGTAGTAGCGGCCAGTTATAAGAACGTTTGTACAGAATGTCATTGAGAATCACATATTCGGCCGCCTTTACCCTTAGTTTTCTAGCCTCCAAAGCTTCTGTCGGCTGTGTTCCTTTAAGAAGGTACTGCCTAATCGGCTCTATCCAACTTGACCGTTCATCATCTACTTGAAGGACTTCAGTAGCCTTTTGGATGCTAGGTTGGTCGAGCCGCTCGACCAAGATGTTGTTCCTAGCGTTTTGATCTGAAGCCATCTTGGAGAGTGCGTCCGCTTGAGCATTTTGTGTCCGTTCTATCCTGCTGACCGAGTATTGCCCAAAATTACTCAACTCTTGTTTTACCAATTCCATATACTTAATCATGTTGTTCTCCTTGGCCTCATACTACCCAGTGACTTGACCAACCACTATTTGGCTATCGCTATACACCTTCAGATGCTTTACCCCCATCTCTCTTTTGCCAACTGGAGGTCGGCTATTAGAGCTTCGTATTCTGCCTCGTTATTGGATGCTCTAAATTCTAACCGGAGAGCATACTCCACCTTTTCTTCCCGATGTGGGCTGATCAATACCACACCTGTTCTGCATCCCTCAACGTTGGACGACCCATTAACAAATAGGCTCCAAACAGGGCGTTGCTCACTCTGCGAGTCAGGTTGACTCATTTATGCAACGAAGTCTGCCAACACTTGGGCTTTGATCGTCGTCCGTGATTTATAGTGTATATCGAACTCCCCCAGCTTTATTGCCCATTTTATTAACCACCCAGAGGTTTCGAGCTTTTGGAGGCACTGCCTGAGGGGTTGATCGATCCATACCTCGATGGTATGACTCTAGAAGTAGGGCCTTAGTTTTTGTGTCACAGTTATCAAGGAAAGAACCAACTTTTCAATGGGCTCGTACCACGTTTTTGGTCCGTTCATCACTTTACTGACATAATAGATCGGGAACTGTTCACTACCGTCCGACCAAACAAGAACTGCGCTGATCGGCCCCTCTGTGACTGCCAAATAAAGAATCAAATTCTCCCCCTCAATAAGGCTCTGCAAGATGGGTGTATTAGTCAGATATTGCTTCAAGTGTTGGAATGCTTTTTCGCACTCATCCAGCTATTGGAACTGGGTCACATCTGCCTTCCTCAAAATTTTGAAGAAAGGGAGGCACTTGTTCCCCATCCTAAAGACGAATCTGCTCAAAGAAACTATCCGCCCAGTCAGTATCTATACATCCTTCAAGCATCGCAGTGAGGGCATTTGGACAATAGCTTCGATCTTTTCTGGATTAGCTTCGATCCCCCGCTGAGTAATCATAAATCTCAAGAACTTTCCAGACGCTACACCAAAGACGCACTTTTCGGGATTCAACTTCATGTGGAATTTATTGAGGGTCAGGAAGACTTCTCTAAGGTTTTCCACATGTTCGGCAGTTATCTTGCTTTTGACCACCATGTCGTCCATATAAGCCTCGACTGTTTTGTCGATCTGTCTCTTAAAAACTTCCATAACGAGCCACTGGTAAGTAGCCCCCGCATTTTTCAGACCGAACAACATCACTTGATAGCAATATGTGCCCTGGTCAGTTATAAAAGCCATTTTTTTTCGTCTTTGAGGCTCATTTTTATTTGATGATAACCAGAGAAGGTATCCAAGAAGCTGAGGAGCTCATGCCTTACCGTGGAGTCTACCAGTTGATCGATCTTGGGCAGGGAAAACTGTCCTTTGGGCATGCTTTGTTCAAGTCGGTGAAATCAATGCACATTCTCCACTTTTCGTTTTTCTTCTTTACCAATACCACGTTGGCTAACCATTCGGGGTATTTGACTTCCCGAATGAACCCCGCGTCAAGCAGCTTCTCTATTTTTTTCTCGATGACCCCCTGCCATTCCTTGCTGTGCCATCGCTTTTTCTGACTGACCAGCCTATAATTTTTTTGAATACCCAAGGAATGAGATGTTACCGCTCGAGAGATTCCAAGCATGTCACTCGGTACCCAGGTAAAGACCGATCGGTTCTCTACCAAGCAACTTGTGATTGCTACGGCCAACCCTTGTTCGAGTTCGGCACCCAATTTTGTGAATTTGGATCGGTCTTCTTTATCCAGTATGACCCGCTGAGTTTGTTCTACAGGGTTCATCCTCTCGGTTTCTTCATTTGCTCTTACATCAAGAGAACTTGCCAATACTACTGCTCCCTCAAGGGTTCTTGTTTCTACCAAGTAGCATTCCTTAGCGATTCTTTGTTGACCCCTGACAATGCCGATGTCATGGGGTGTTGGGAACTTCATTGCCTGATAATAGGTTAAGATGACAGCTCTGAGGGTGTTTTGTGTGGCTCTTCCAATTATTGCATTATAGGCTCCTACAAACTTCACTACTAGGAATTCAACATTCTTTACTACTTGAAATGGCTTTTGTCTGAACTTTACGTTCAAAAGGACTCGAGCGAATGGATAGGTTGATGCTCCAGTTACCGCTTTGATTGGTCCCTCTATCGGCAGTAGCCGTTCCTCCAGAATCTCCATCTGCTTAAAAGCATTGTAGTATAATAGGTCGATCGAGCTGCCTGTGTCAATCATTACGCGTTTCACCTCACTACCGTCCATATTCAAAGTAACCACGAGTGCATCATCATGAGGACAATTGACGCCAGCCAGGTCAGACTCATCAAACAAGATCACCTCATTAATATGTGGCTTTTTCGTTGCTGACTGACCCTCAGCGATCTGCCTGGCATACCGCTTCCTTCCTCTGACGGTAGACCCCCCTGCAACGCTACCGCCAAAAATCATGTTTATGACCCTGTTCGGTCTGTCATCCTGCTGTCCGATATTTCTGTCATCTCTAGCCCTGGACTATCCTCTCGTATCGCATCGGTCGTCCATATTCCTGACTGCCTTCCGCCATCATTCATGTTGTGTTGTCTCCATGGTTTTCGCCAATTGTCAGACCGACCGCTCCTGCCCTTATTATCTCGATTGACATTTTTTTTTCTGTACTTCAAAAATCTACCCAGCCTTCCCCTCTGGATAAGGAGTTCGATTTCTTTCTTTAGGTCCCAGCAATTCTCCGTGTCATGATCGATGTCTGTGTGGAAACGACAATATAAAGAAGAATCCCTTTTTTTTAGAGGAGTTTTCAATTTATTGGGTTTTCGGAGGGATTCCCCTTCTACTCTCATGACCTCCAGTACTTCCGCATATCGCCTGTTGAGCGGAGTGAAGGATTCTCGCCGTTGGTCCTTTCGATCGATCGGCTTCCTCCAGCTAGACTGATCCTTCTGCCGTTTATATGAATCATCGACTTTACTACTCGGCCAGCGGTCATCCGCTCTACGTTTTGTGTTTTTCAACACTTCCTCCAGCTGGATGTATTTATCTGCCCGATTTCTTATCTCTTGGATAGACCTGAGCTGATTAAGAGCCAACGACTTCTTGAACTCTTCATCCCTCGTATTGCTCATCAAGGCAGCCAACATGGACGAGCAGGTGAGGTCAGGGACTTCGACAGCTTCATTGTTAAATCGAGTGATGAACTCCCGCAAACTTTCGTTCCTTTATTGGGTCAATTGCATTACTTCCAAGGCAGTCTTCTGTGGCCGTTTACCTGTAGCAAACTGGTTGAGGAATAACAGCTTAAAATCCTCAAAACTGGTTATGCAACGCGGGGGTAAGCTGTTGAACCAACTTCGGGCTCTTTCTTGAAAGGTTGTACAGAAGGCCTTACATTGAATGGCGTCTAGAACGTAATGCAGGCTCATCATCGATTGAAAGTGCTGCAGATAGTCGAGAGGATCGGTCTTTTCAGTATATTTTTCTAGCATTGGTATCTTAGTACCGACTGCTGGGAGGCTATCTAGGATCTCCGGGATGAAATGAGAGCTGTATTGTGCTAATGGTTGACTAGGACGAGAATTCATGGCTATATTGATTTGGTGGTCCACGATTTTTTCTAGGGTTTCAGCAGAGTGCCGATCGGCCATCACACCAATCTGCCGAGCGGGGGTTTGCTGTTGTTCTAGTTGAGACTGTAAGATTTGGCGAATCAATAGATCGACCGCTTCTTCTATTTGTCTTTGTGTGAGAAAGGCTTGTTGTGGTGCAGGAGGATTCGTGTTGAGGGGATATTGGGTGTGAGGATGTGAATTGGTTCTAGCGTCATCCTCTAGGGCCACGCTTTGTGCTTCTTGGTCTTGATTTTGGGATTGTTGTGATTGATCATGCTGATGTGAGTGTTGAGAGGGTAGCTCGTTCATGCTAGGGTTTTGGATGATGGCCGGAGGGTGTGTCTAGTGATCAGGATGCGGCGATAGATGGACGGCGGGTAGTCGCAAGCCCATTCGCTATAGTGCAAGTGCCGCAACAGAGGCTACATTAGGAATTGTTGCCGCCGCCTGACTGATCTGAGTGCTTCTGGACATGGTGCCTTGATGCCCGGCCCCACGGTGGGCACTAACTGGTTCTGTCTGATTTTGATGGGGCTGGGCGCTGTTGCTTGGATCTATGAGATTGGTTGCCTTTAGCTCAGAGATACCTGCAAAACAACAAAGGCACACCGGGGGTTGACTGCCAGTAGGCCCCTCCGACACTCAAGTTAGTCTTTTTCTTGTGAGGGTTTTGGTGGCTAGGAATAAAGAATAATAAAGTTCTAAAATCGTACCTTTTTCATGATGAGTTAATAAACTTATATATGAAAAATACCTACTAGGTTTAGGTCTTCCCTCATGAGTGGGAAGTCATCATCTATAAATGGGCCGTCTATGCTTGGGCCTGGGCCTAGGCCTTGCACGACCGACCCAACCAATGCTTATAATATATCTATGTTTTATTAGAAACAGTAACATATCAAGTTGCGGGTTGATTCATTTTTTTTTCTATGTCTAAATTTGGTTCAAAGTTGATTGCATTTGAATTGAATAATTTGAACCCACTTTAATTAGATTTAGATGATTCAAAATTTTGTCGCACCAAAATTAAATTAATTTGACAGAATTAACTAAAACAATATTTTGAATATAATTGTCCAAAATGATATCATTTGTGTCAATAAATTCTCCAACTTATTAACAAAATTAATTTTATTTTAATACGTCATATTAAAATGACATTATTTTATTTAGAGGACTTTGAACCATTCAGACTTGCCCTCCACCTCTCAAAACTTAATTAACTTAAATCTACCTCATCGACTTCAAATTAGATCGAGTTGTTTTTGTTATCCCTACGTCTTATTTTTAAGTTATTGTTACTCTTGTCCATGATAGTGTATTTACTTCATATTACTTATTTAACGTGGAACTCTATATTTTCAATAATTTTGTAACTCTTTTGGTCTTATGTATTGTCAAGAAGTCAGAGCAAAGAAAGATTTTGCAATGTTTTCTATTACAACTTGGTGGTTATTAACACTGCCATGTTGAGAGTTTATTATCTAAACATTGCGATCAACTGGGCATGATTGATCATAAAATTTTTCATAAACCTCAGGATCTACTTCATAGTCTTAGTTCTTTAGGAAAAACTTGTTTTTTCAAGTTGATCACCACTGAATTTAATATCACAGCTCGTGACCCTCCATTGTCTTGCTTTATCTGCAAGAAATGTCAATTTCCTTATCATGTTTCCTCCTAATTCGATCAAATTATACATGTAATTAAGTCACAATCGAGATTGTCAAAATCAGCCAATAAACATTGTACAAGGCATATGCATGTATATTTGGTGTAATAGATAAAAGGGTGAAGTGCTCAAATGAGGCATTGAAGCTCACACTTCAAACAAAATCCATTTGCTATCTATAAACAATATGTGAGCAATGAATATGTACTTGATTTTCTACTTATAACTTGGAAGATTGCTCTTGACTTCACACAGACAAAGGCAATGATTGGTTAGTTCTACTTCTAGCAATTAAAACATAACATCATTAACACATTTTATTTACATTAAGGTTGGTTGATCGAAAAGGAAATTTTGTTGCCACCGAGGTTGATTAGTCGAAATGGAATTGCCTACAAATGTACAAAAAAATGTAACTATCAATAAAATAGAAAGGGAGTATACCAAAGGTTGAAGAAAATAGGGTTTTGAAAAGACAGATGAAAATGTATTATTAATTAAGCATTGAATTGTTAAAAAATCATAAGTGAAGTAATCATATATCAAAAAGATACATAAGGAATGTAAGATGTCTACAAAGATATGATTTATAATCAAATAATTTAAAGTTTTTGAGTCAAGATATGATACTTTAATTGTATATAAATTGATTTAAATTTGGTTCAATTTCTTCTTAAGCTCTCTCAACTCTATATTTTCATCATCTTATGAACGTACCATATTTAAAGTTATAGATATATAAATTAGTCCCCTCTCAACTAATTAGGGTTATAGATTATTTTCTTTTAAGTTTATGTAGAAGCAAGAGAGTCGAGAGAGAAAAACCAGTTTTAACCAAGAACACAATGAAATTTCGTGATCTCTTTTTGATGATGGTATCTTCCACATCAAGTACACACTTTTTCTCTCTAATGATTTGTGACAATTGTTTGTTCAAGATCCTAAAGTCATCTAATTTTAATTTTATGTCATAAAGATCATATTTTTTACATGTGATAATAAAGCTTGTCTTTTGAATAAACAATTTATTCATCTATTTTATTATAATTGTTTGATAATGATTGCCAAATATTTTGATGTTTGAAGACTTTTGTGATTATTTACTATTCATGATTTATATAAAAAAGAAATAAAGAAAGTATTTTTTATTATTACTACCACAATTTTATGCATTAGACATTCCATAATTCTATTGTTTACTCTGTATGTTAAAATTTTGTTATACTGCATATGAACTTTAATGTCTAGGTGTTTTTGGGTGAAAGTGAAACACCTCAACCACTAAACAATAAGGAAGAACACTTGTTACTGTTTTCTTTAAGATTCTGATTTAGAAAAGTTTTTAAAGAAGAAAAAGAAGCAAAATGTCCTTGCCTTGGAATCAAATTCTTAGTCTCTTGGGTGAATGCCAAGTATCCTAACTGTTGTGAATGCCAAATATCCTAACTGTTGAACTACATTGAATTATTGATATAAATTTTACTATAACTGTTATTCAATGTTTAAGTCTACATACTTATTTAAGTTAATTTTTTATTTCCAAAATTTAAGGAAAATTTTATTTTATTATGATGCTATATATTCTATTAATTTTATTAACAATTCCACATTAGTTTTATGCATATTAATATTAAAATTTAAAATTATGTATTATATATTAAATTTATATACAACATTATAAAAGGACAATTTGTTAGTCACCAAAATGACCAAATTAATTAAGTGAATTTTTTCATGTGTAAATAGTTATTTATTCATAAAATATTAATGTCTATTATTGAATTAGTTATATGGATAAATGATACTTATTAGTTGACAGAATTTAGAATCTACCCAAAGGTAAATTAATACTCTATGACTAAAAAAATAATAGAAGAAAATCAATATTTACAAGTCTAATATGTTATATATCCAAAGATACTGATTTTATTTGATAAGTTTTTATTTGATTACCTGATAAAGTTTGTATGGTATTAAACTTATAATAATATATTATTGAGTTTTTCCAAAAGAAACCAACAGTATATTTGAAATGTTTATTTATTTGAATGTGATAATTTATTAAACATTTATATATTTGCAGCTATTTCTCCTCATTTGCATGGTTCTTCTATTATTGTGTTTATTGATTTGAATTTCTTTGAATAGTGCTAACAAGTGAATTTTAATTTAGATGTTTTGTATCTTAATTTAGCATTAATGGAAGAAAAACCCATTGTCATTACAAATAAGAGCAGTGAGGTTCAGAAGACAAACTTTAGAGCATAAGAAAGGTCTAACAAATTATGTCTTAATTTCATACAAATGGCTAACAACATTAAGAACACTATTCCTCAAATTAAAAGTGCTAAAAAATACCTTAAATTTATGAAAGAACGTTTTCATTCTACAAATAAGTCTTTCGTTGGTACAATAATGGCTAAACTCATGACCATGAAGTTTGATGGGCTGCAGAGCATACAATAACATTCTTAAAAATGGTAAACATTATAGCAAAAATAAAGACCTGGGTATGACAGTTGATGACTCCTCCTTAGTGCAATTCATTAGAAACTTTCTACCTCCTGATTATGGACATTTTTAAATTAACTACAACACTATAAAAGATAAGTGGAATGTTAGTGAATTGTCAAGTATACTTATTCAGGAAGAAACAAGGCTAAAGAATTAAGGAGTTCAGCCAATTAACTTTGTAGGTGAAGGAGCTAGCAAGATTCACAAGCCAAAGACTAAGAATTTTAAGACAAACGCATTTACTAAAGCGACATAGGTTACTGCTAATGTTGATAAGAAGAAATAAAAGACAGATAAGTGTCATTTATATAAGAAAGAGGGATACAATCAAAAAAAATTTATGAAACGTAAGGTTTGGTTTGAAAATGAAAGTACATATAACCTTTTTGTATGTTCATAATTAAAGTTTCTTCTAGTACATAGTGGCTTGATTCTAATGTTATTACCAATGTTTCTAATGTTATACAGAGATTTCGTATAATCCAAACAATAAGCCCAACTACAAACTTTCTGTTTGTGGGAAACCGTAAGAAGGTCCTAATTGAAGGTGTAGGGACTTATCATCTAATATTAGATAATGTTTATCACTTAGGTCTAATACAAACTCTCTATGTACCTTTAATTTTTAGAAACTTAATTTATGTTTCTAAACATGGTGAAAATGTGTTTACTTTTAAGTTTGGTGATGATTGTTTTAGTTTATTTAATCATAATTCCATTATTGGTTGTTAAATTCTTAAGGATTTTTTTTATATAAACTGAAACTTGATGCTAATTTTTCTGAATCCCCATTTTCTGTTTATCATACCGTTGTAACTAAGCATAGCATAATGAATAATAATTTAGCTTACTTGTGACATTAATATTTGGGTCATATATCCAAAGAAAGATCAGAAAGAATGGTAAAGAACAAAAATCTTCTAAATTTAGATTTTACTGATTTCGATGTATGTATCAATTAAATTAAAAGAAAGCAAACCAAACATAGTAAGAAAGGAGTCACAAGAAGTACTCTAACTCCTTGAAATTATACACAGTGATATACATGGACCTTTTGACTCTCCATCTTTTAATAAAGAAAAGTATTTTGTTACCTTTATAGATCTTTTTTCATGTTATAGATATATCTATTTGCTTAATAAAAAATCTCAAACTGTAGATGCCTTTGAGATGTTTGCAAAGGATGTTAAAAGACAATTAGATAATAAAAAAGTAAAAATTTTAAGATCTAATAAATGTGCTGAATATTATGAAAAATATGATGAATCAAGAAAATGTCAAGGTCCATTTGTAAAGTTTCTCAAGAAACATGGTATATGTGCACAATATACTATATATGCTAGGCACAACTAAATATAAAATGGTATGACAGAAAGACATATTAGGATATTAATTAATATGGTTAGGAGTATGAGTAATTATTTATTACCCAAAACTTTGTGGATGTATAAACTTAAAATTATGGTATATTTACTTAATATGATTACTAGTAAGGCAGTACCTAAAACTTTTTTTGAGTTATTGACTATAAGGAAACCTAGTTTGAGACATCCACATGTTTGAGGTTATCCAACGAAAGCATAAGTTTATAATCCACTAGAAACAAAAATAAATTCTTGAACAGTCAATGGTCACTTTATTGGTTATCCAGAGAAACCTAAAGGGCATAAATTTTATTGTCCAAACAATAGTCCAAGAATTGTTGAAATAATTAATGTTAAGTTCATTGAAATGGTGAAGTTACTAGGAGTATTGAAAAATGAGTTGTGGATATTAGTAAAACAAGGGTTGATGTTCTATTACCTATAAATGTTCCAATATCTACATCTATACCAAATTTTGACCCAGTATTGGAAGAAGAAAATATTTCTATAGAGGATTTGGATGAAATAATACCTCATGAAGAAACTAATTTACAAAAAATTAATTTGAATGATCTAAGTGGAATAACTTCGAATAAATTTGTGAGAATAAGGAGATCAGGTATTCTTAATGATTATTTGGTTTATTTTGAAGAGTCAAAATTTGATTATGGTATTAATAATGATCCTATCTCATTTTCACAAGCCATATAAAGTGATAAGTCTAATTAATAGATTGATGATATCAAACATGAGTTAAATTCCATTGTACAAAATAATGTTTGGAACCTTGTTGATTTGTCAAAAGGATCTAATCGAATCATATACAAATGAGTCTTTAAGGCCAAATGTTACTCGAATGGCAACATTGAACAGTATAAAGCTACATTTGTTTCCAAAGGTTATACTTAAAAGGATGGTATTGAATATAAAGATAATTTTTAACCTATTTCAAAGAAAGATTCATTGAGAACAATCTTGACATTAGTACTCAATTTGATTTAGAACTACATCAAATGAATGTGAAAATTAATTTTCTACATGGTGATCTCGAGGATAAATTTATATGGACCAACCTAAAGGCTTTCCATAAACGAAAAGGGTCACCTAGTGTGTAAATTTAAAAATGTATTAAGTTTAATGATACCATAACATCTTTGATTTTCAAGAAAATATTGTTGATCATTATATCTATCGAAAGATCAGTGGAAGTAAATTTGTATTTCTAGCTCTATATATTGATGATATTCTGCTTGCTACTAATGATTTGGACATATTATATAAGACTAAATATTTATATCCTAGAATTTTGAAATGAAAAATATAAGAGAGACATCTTATGTGATATGAATTTCAATATTCCAAAATAGATCACAAGGACTGGTAGGGTTATTTCAGAAAGATTATATCGAAAGAATTCTTCAGAGATTTAATATGAACAACTACTCAGCAGGGATCGTCCTGATATAAAAAGGAGATAAATTCAGTCTTATATAATGTTAAAAGAATTATGTGAAATGTACACAAATAGAATCCATTCCATAAGGTTCTATTGTTGGCAATATGATGTATTTGTAAACATGCATAAGACCTGATATTGGATTTGGGGTTGGAATACTAGGTAGATATCAAAGTAATCTTGATATAGACCATTGGAAAGTTGCAAAGAAAGTCTTAAGTTATCTTAAAGGAGGAAAGGACTATATATGTATAGAAGATTTAATCTATTGGAAGTGATTAGACATTCAAATTAAAATTTTGTGGTACTCCTGTCGCGTGCAACCAAATTAATACCAACTCTAGCAATGAAAGATGTAGTTACTTAAGAGTTAAGTTCGTTCTCACAAGGAATTTTAATGGTAAAGGATATACGAGTTTAAAATTAAAACAAATTAGGGAGATTTAATTCACATAAATTTAAGAAATTAAAAATGACATAAATCAAAAATTAACAAAAATAATCAGATTTGAAAATCCAGTAAATAAACCTTGGTTTCTGTTGCGGTCTAAACAAAACAATTAAATTTTATCTAAACCAATTAGAGGCAAGTGCACCCCGTCGACAAGTAATA
>JANITW010000003.1:59605525-59618132 GCA_027564335.1 Erythroxylum williamsii | reverse complement strand
TCAAAGCATGGGGCAATGTATAAATTTTAAAGCAACATCAATCAGTTAGCTACTTCTATAAATTGAAGTAACCATTATGTGGGACAACCTCGCTATTTTTTAAGATAAATATAAAAAGGAGACTTCAACTGCAACTAATTGCTTTATTTTTAAGGTAAAATTCCTGTAGATCAATATGCATCCTGACTTTTAAAAACAATTAATAACTCCCTAATTTTGAACTTGGCTTCGAATCTTCTGTACCATTTTTCTGTGCTTGCATGTTCCACGTAAAATCTAACCGTATAACAATTAAGAGAGAAGATTTAAATGAGTAGAATGTTGTTGAAATATAAGGCACGGAAAAAAGAAAAGGGTACAAAAGATTTGAAACTTTTGAACTTTTGGTTTTATAACCTATATGTTAAGTGACCATTTCATCACAATAGTTTAAGCTGTTGTGTGAGACCAACTCAATTGATTTTATATATTCTCTAACACACCCCCTCAAGTGAAAGCCCTTTAGACTTGAAACTTGCATAAGCCTACTTTATCTTGTGCTTAATTTACTTAGAATAGGTGGGTGATAGGATTCGAACTCATGACCATTTGATCATAGAGACTCTGATACCATATTAAGTGACCATTTCATCACAATAGCTTAAGCTGTTGTGTGAAACCAACTTAATTGATTTTATATATTCTCTAACACTATGTTTCCTTGCCGTTAACTTTTATTGCAAACTCCAACTGCAAACCTTTAAGTGAAATTGTGTATTGTTACATGTAAAATACATTTATAACACATCAAACTACAAAGGGGTTTAACGAATTTAACTCACATTCTTAATAAGTATAACAATGAGTCGAATTGGTACAATCCATTTTTTAACCAAATCTCAATTTGGAACTAATCAAAATGAAGATTAAAATGATATCATTTAAATACATTTAACATAATCATAGCATCTTCATCGTTTAATTATAAAATTATTTAATGAAATAATAGTTTTTTCTCTCAAACCCTAATTCTATAATATGATATTATAAGTAATGGTTGCAACAACATATTTTTCTCATGCAGTAATACTTTTGGTTAGCTTATTGGATGAGAGAGTACAGGAGAATCAGTTATCTATTTTTGTGAACTATGCATCTACGAGGAGAATTAGTTATACATATAATTAAGTCACAATCGAGATTGTCAAAATCAGGCAATAAACATCGTACAAGGCGTATGTATGTATATTTGGTGTAATAGATAAAAGGGTGAAGTAATCAAATGAGAATTTGAAGTTACACTTCAAACCAAAACCATTAGCTATCTATAAAACAATATTAGAGCAATGAACATGCATTTGATTTTTCTACTTATAACTTGGAAGTTGGAAGACTGCTCTTTACTTCACACACACAAAACCAATGATTAGTTTAAGTCTACTTCTATCAATCAAAACATAACATCATGCACACATTTTGTTTACATTAAGGTTGGTTAATTGAAAAGGAAATTTTGTTACCACTAAGGTTGGTTGATCAAAAGAGAAATTATGTTGCCTTTTGGAAAAAAATATTATAAATCAAATATTTAATTATTAAGAATTCATAAGTGAAATAATCTTATATCGATAAGAGACATAAGAATATCGATAAAGTGGGTTATATACAAAGATATGACTTATAATTCTATGTTTTAAAATTTTAAGTTAAGATGTGATATTTTAATTGAATATAGGCTCACTTGAATTTGGTTCAATTATTTTCTAAATTCTCTCAAAACTCTAAATTTTGAATTACGATATAATATTCTAATTATATATGAACTCAATTGGACTTAGATTCCATTTTTGATCTTCAAATCTCCTCAAAATCTTTCACTAACTTTAATAACAATATACTGACCATTAATTGAATTAATAAATCTGAACCTCAATGTTGAATCTCCTTTATTTTACTATGTTACTAATATATTTTTTACTAATTAATTCAATACTTCGTCTTCTACTTTGCAACCCTTTCGTTCTTACTACCTTCTTGGCAGTCTACAAAGTACTAATTTGAAGTTTCTTAAACTTTAATGACTACTTGGATTTTAAATATAATTTTTTCTTAGTATTTCTTAACAAGTAATATGTTCTTATATTTAAGGTTTGTAAAATGAGTCTGATCTGACTCGAATTAATCTAAAATTAATATAATTAGTTTGAATTGGTTAAATTTTAAATCAAATTCAAAATTAAAGGTTGACTTAACCTTATCAAAACTTATTTGATAAACAACCTGAGTTTAATCTCAATTCAAGTATTGGATTTGGATTGCAAAATAAGAACCAAGTCCATTCTTATCCCTACTAGAATTTTATTTCTAAAATAATTTAACATCTCTCTAAAAATATTTTAGTATTTGGAAATAGTGAGAGTGATGAAAATAGCTATTGCCTTGAAAAATCTAAAAATATATGATAATGGTAGATGAATTTGTTCAATAAGATACAAGCTTTAGGTTTTCAAGTCCTTTGGATTAATAAATTCTTCAAACTTATTGATCAAAATAATATTGTTTTAATAAAATATATTGATATAATAACATTTTATCTAGAAAACTTTTGATCGTTCTAACTTATCTTATCTAATCGAATTTTACTTAAAATTCACTTACTAATTTTTACTCATATTGGACCATTTTTATTATCTCTATATGCTATTTTTAATTGATTATTGTTCTTGTTTCATGATAGTGTACCCATTGTTAGAATTTTATGAGCCACATGTATAAATATATGTACGTAGATTTCTATCCCAATTATAGGCCTAATAAATTGTGATCTAACTTTAGTAAATTAATTGGACCTATAGAAATATTAATTAATTATTAGTATGGTCCTGATGTATAGAAGCCCATTACGAGACATTATAGTTAATGGACATATAATGGACTGTAAGTCTAAATTGACTATAAAAAAGGTTGTGGTCTCCAAGCCAGAAACACTTTTTGACATTCCTCTGAAATAAGTTTCGTCAATTTTCTCTATTATATAAGGAGAATTCGTTCAGTTTATAAATCTCAGCTTGGAAGAATACAAATTCATCAAGTTTTGCTATTTACACTTCCGATGTATAATAGATCAAGATTAGTGTTCTTATTTCTACATATATTATTGTTTATTTGATCTGCGTATAATTCTAGTTGATTGATTATTTAGAAATCTAAATAATAATCATAAGGTTAAATTTATAACAAGTGGTATCAGAGCCCTCCAAGTAGATTATTTCAACATAATATTCAATTTCATTTATGGTAGTTAAAATGAATTATAGATTTATCATTTGAGATTTCATTTGTTTTATGTTGTTGTTTATTTTTTCTTAATTATAATTTTCTAAGATAGAAATTTTTTGTTAGAAATGTTTTGATCTCTTAATTATCTTAGTCTGCGATTGATGGGAAAACAAGTAAACACTACTGTCATCGTCGAAAAATTGTTTCATTCAATTTAGACACGAATTTTTTGCCTCAAACATGATGAATATCATTGAACCATGTTAATATCTGGTATAATTTTTTGACAGACCCGTTTTTATTCGGGTCCTTAGGTTTAACGAATTTAACTCACATTCTTAATAAGTATAACAATGAGTCGTATAGGTACAATCCATTTTTTAACCAAATCTCATTTTGGAACTAATCAAAATGAAGATTAAAATGATATCATTTAAATAAATTTAACATAATCATATCATCTTGATCGTTTAATTATAAAATTATTCAATGAAATAATATTATTTTTCTCCCAAACCCCAATTCTATAATCCGATATTGTAAGTGATGGTTGCAACATCATATTTTACTCATGCAGTAATACTGTTGGTTAGCTTATTGTATGAGAGAGTACAGGAGAACCAGTTATCTATACTTGTGAACTATGCATCTAGGAGGAGAGTTAGTTATCCATATTTGTTAACTATGCGTCTACGGCTGACCTAGGCAATAATAGGTCAGTTTAAAGTTTAAGACACTATAATTGTTCGAGAGATGATAAAACAATAAATCAGAGAATGTAAGTAATATTATTTCTTTGCTTTTGTGGCTGTTAACCAAACATTATCTCCCCAATGTCCAGGCAGTGAATGCTTTTGACGGTTAATCTAAACATAAATAACAGCAATGGACCACAAAACGTATTATATATACATATATTGTCTTTACCGACGTTAATTTATGATTACCAAACTTCAGGGTACAGGTAAGTTAGTAAGGGACTCTTCTGGCTTAAGTGAGGTTCAGGTTCGAACTCTCCTCATATATGCAGCCATTTAAAACTTAGAATCAGAGCTTTGCCTCCCGCAAGGGACCTACCCGACTCGAGCGGGGATTAATCTGAGTATGAAATGGCTTAAAGGTACCTTCTCATAGTCGATCGATTTGGTACTGATAAGTACTCTCATCCCACTTGTTATAGTCACTTTCATAGAAAAATATAAATTTCTGTTGTTACCCTTCATTGAACTTGTCAATGATTTCTTACTTGATACATGATCTCTTAATGCGTCAGATTGTAGATTCAGTCTCTTTTTTTATTTATATCAAGCAATTCAAAACTCAGTTGGGTCAAAATTAAAGTAACTTAATATAATTAACTAAAATGATGTCATTTGAAATAAATAAATTCTTCAATTTATTAACTAAAATGACTTCTTTTTAGTAAGTCATATTAAAAAGATATCAGGACTTTGAGTCATTTAAACTTGTCCTCCACAACTTAAATTTTAATTAGATTAAATTATATTCATTGATTTCGTATTGGATTGGACTATTTTTATTATTCTTTTGCCTTATTTTGATGTGATTGTTGTTCTTATCCGTGACAGTGTAACCACTTCATATTACTTATTTTCATTACGTGGAATTCATTATATTTTCAATAATCTTGTAACTCTTTTGTTATGCATTGTCAAAAAATCAGAGCAAAGAAAGATTTTGCAATCTTTTCTATTACAACTTGGTGATTATTAACACTGCCACCTTGAGAGTTTACTATCTAAACGTTGTGATCAACGGGGCATGATTGAGCATAAGATTTTTCTAAAACCCCAGGATCTACTTTAATCTTTAGCAAACGCTCGTTTTTTCAAGTTGATCACCGATGAATTTAAGATCACAGCTCATGACCCTCCATTGTCATGCTTTATCTGCAAGAAATGTCAATTTCCTTATCATGTTTTCTCCTAATTCGATCAAATTATATATGTAATTAAGTCACAATCGATATTGTCAAAATCAGGCAATAAACATTATACAAGGAATATGCATGTATATTTGGTGTAATAGATAAAAGGGTGAAGTGCTCAAATGAGACATTGAAGTTTACACTTCAAACAAAAACCATTAGCTATCTATAAAACAATATTTGAGCAAGGAACATGTATTTGATTTTTCTACTTATAACTTCGAAGTTGGAAGATTGCTCTTTACTTCACACACACACAAAACCAATGATTAGTTAAGTCTACTTCTATCAATCAAAACATAACATCATGCACACATTTTGTTTACATTAAGGTTGGTTAATTGAAAAGGAAATTTTGTCGCCACTAAGGTTGGTTGATCGAAGAGATAAATTATGTTGCCACTAAGGTAAGTGCCTGAAAATGCACAAGAAAGTGTAACTATCAATAGAACACGAAGGAAGTATACAAAAAATTGAAGGAAATAGGATTTTGAAAAAAATATTATTAATTAAACATTTAATTATTGAGAAGTCATAAGTGAAATCATCTTATATCGATAAGAAATATCAAGATAAAGTAAGTTATATACAAAAATATGACTTATAATTCTGTGTTTTAAAATTTTGAGTTGAGATCTGATATTTTAATTATATAAAGACTCACTTGAATTTGGTTCAATTTTTCCTAAATTCTCTCAAAACTCTTCATTGTCCATAAATCTACTCCAATATCTCAAACTTAGAGTTTTGAGTCTAATTTTTTTCTAAATTTCCTCAAAACTCTTTATTATTTGATTTTAAAGTTTTGAATTACGATATAATATTCTAATTATATGTGAACTTACTTGGACTTGATTCAATTTCTGATCTTCAAGTCTCATCAAAATCCTTCACTAACTTCAATAACAATATACTGCCATTAATTGAATTAATAAATCTGAACCTTAATGTTGAATCTCCTTTATTTTACTATTTTACTAATATATTATTTTACGAATTCAGTACCTCATCTTCTACTTTGCAACCCTTTCGTTCTTACTACCTTCTTGGTAGTCTATAAAGCACTAATTTGAAGTTTCTTAAACTTCAATGACTACTTGGATTTTAACTTTTATTTTTCCTTGATATTTCTCAACAAGTAATATTTTTTTGAATTTAAGATTCGAAAAATGAGCCTGACCTCACTTAAATTAATCTAAATTAATATAATTAGTTTGAATTGGCTGAATTTTAAATCAAATTTGAAATTAAAGGTTGACTTAACCTTATCAAAACTTATTTGATAAAACAACGTAAGTTTGATCTCAATTCAAGTTTGATAGACTTTGATTTGGATTTGGATTGCAAAATTAGAACCCGAGTTCATTCTTATCCCTACTAGATTTTTATTTCTAAAATAATTTAGCAGCATCTAACAATATTATTTCTAAAATAATTTAGCAGCACCATAAACAGTTAAGTTAGCGACGGCTGTCAATATTATCGATGGAACAAATAATAACTATCGGTAAATATCATACATTTTAGTGATGATTTATGGTGTTCCGTCCACGGAAAAATCTCATTAAAAAACGATAATGGTCGGAGAAGACAACGACCAATAGCTCCACAATGCCGATGATAGACTGGTCGGAGAGGAGAGGACGTTGGAGACGCAACAGATGTGGAGAAAGAAGGAGATTGGCGACATAGGTGGGAGAGGGGAAAATGATGTCGTTTAGTTTTAAACCAAACGACATCCTTCTCTTTAACTTAAAAATGTTCAAACCAAAGCAGACGACGACGTAGAATTTGAAAATTTACCGACAGATATGTTCTGTCAGCAAATCCAAATTTTATTATTCCGCTATCAATTCCCGCCTTATTTATCAATGGGCATTTGATACCATCGCTAAATTCATATGCAAATTGGTTTTTACTGATGGATATTGCTATTGTTACCAGACGAATTTTTTAGATAATTTTTCCGATGGTAATTTGCAACAGTTTCTTATACCTTGTATCTTCTATTTTTACAACTAATTGAATCTTATACCTTATATCTTCTATTTTTAGAATATCGACTTTATTCTTAAAAATTCATTTGTACCCAAATAATCTTCTTCTTTAGTGATGGTTTCGCAATTTTCAATTATCATGTTTTGGAGGGACATAACTATCAAATATATAAAAGAATCATTATAAGAAATAGTTCATCTTCATCATCTTTAGAGTCGACAGCTTGGAATTGATCAGGTACAAGATGTGGTTGGCGATGAAGAATCTGATTGAACCAGTCTCTAACTCCATTTTCTTTGATTCATTCTTTTGATCTATATTAAAAGAGAAACATGTACTCCTTTGGTGAAGCGTGTAAATTTCATTAAATGCAACATTTGTGATAATTATAAATCTATGTGACTTTGGACCACAAAACTATATTTTATATCCCTTCACAGGTAGTTCATACTTAAGAAATATACTATTTTTCAGATTTTAGGTCTAATTTATCATTATTTGCATTTGCATGATAATCAAATACAATATCTTAAAAATCATACCGAAGATTAAATAAATAAGATATGAGGTTAAAGTTTAAAAGTTCAATCAGTATTAGATGGTCATTAGACTAGTATATACTAAAGATTAAATAAAATTGAAATATTGAAGAAGAAAATTATCCTTAATAATCAAAGAAGTTAAAGTCTTATTAAAAAGAAGATTATTAAATAAAATTTTAATTGAAAAAGAAGACCATTAAATAAAACTAACTAATTTATTCTTAATCGATAAAACTTGGTTGGTAAATTAATAAATCACTCAATATTTTTAATAATATAAGTTATTAAAGTAAATCAAATGTAAAAGTTGACCAATTTAATGTTTTTATAGTTAAATTAGTCAAACTATTTTATTTTTTTAATCTCTGATTATATATATATATATGAGTAGCTAGCAGGTGCACCAAACCATACTTTTTTAAGATTCATAAAAATAAGAAATATGTGAAGAGAGAAATTCATCAAATAATGTGTTGTGGATGACACTTCAAATCTTTGGACAAACCAAAGTTTGATTAGATATGGCACCCTACTTTCAATAATATTTTATTCATGTTTTTAGTAGCATCATTTTGTTGAAAAAATCAATTTAGGGATAACAATGAATTGACTTTTTTTAAAAATAAATTTTAAAATTAAAAATATATAATAATATTTTTAATTAAGTGCCAACCTGAGCTGCACAGGCAAACCTACTCGAGACCTAATTCTTCTGTCATTTTGCTTAAAATAGCTGAGCTTTAAATCAGTTTGACCCTAAGCTCGACTCATTAAAAAACACTTGAATCTAGGCTTATGGATAAGCCGATTGTCATCTTTAAAAATCATGCAATTGCGTGATATCTAATTATAATTTATAACAAAACTTTTATATAATTCATTAAATTCTTTTTCACAAAATTATAAAACATAACCAGAATTGAAAAATATAATTCATTTTTTAGCTTTATTTTTAATTAGAGCCGTATATTACTTAAATATAACAAAAAGCATCCTCTTATATTTGAGAAAGTATAGTCTTATCTTTTTAGAATAATTATTAATGAAAGTAATCATATGTTAATTAAGTTTCTAAAATGCTTTATTCGAATAAATGTAATTACGAATAACTTTACTTCTATGAATGATTCATCTAAAAAACTAAAATTAACTCTTTTATGCTTTCTAAAGGTATAATGTTTGTAGAAATCTAATTTTATTATAATTTACATGCCTAGTAATTCCCTATTATTTAGGAAAGTCATAATTTTCTAGCTCGTGTGTCATAAAATGGTAACATTATAATAAAGATGTAATTACTGAAATATTACTTTTAAATAATGTTTTAAAAGTTGAACAGAAAATTAAATGTGTGACATAAGAAGATTAAGATTTAAAAGTCCTAACTGTAGTATTATATCATCATAAATACGGTACACAACAAATTTTTAATTAAATTAAATAACTTTAAATGAGATTAAAGAAGAAGATTATCATTATTCACTGAAAAAATTGAATTTTAGTTAGAGAGTGCTAAATAAAAATCAACTGGCTTATTCTAGTTTATAAAAACTTATCAATTAATTTACAAAAATTGGTCATCTATTAATTTTTAATAATTATATTTATTAATATAAATTAAATTAAAAAATTAAACGACTCAAAAATTTTAAAATTGAATTAACCGAATTAATTTAATTTTTTAATTATTGCTTATAACACTAACTGTTTGAGGCAATTGAGAGACAGAAAGGTTAAGTAACTTTCTTTTCTCTGATTCCCAGTGTGCTGGGAATGAATTCTTCGAAGGGTTAATGCATAAGCAAGGGTAATGGATCTCAGAACCTAATTATGTGATTATATATATAATTATATATGGTTTTTACCGATAATGAATTCTTCAAACGGTTAAAATATACTTAAGGGCAAATGGACCACATATAACCTACTGTGTGATTATGTTATACATATGATTACCACTTTAAAGTTTTCCAATTATCAAAAGCTTGAAGAAACTCTTTCCCCGCATGACGAGCTGTCTATCGATTTGGTGCTCGGTTCAAACTTCTCCAATTATTTAAGGAATTTTAGAAAAATCTCTTAATTTTTAAAATTTTTGAAAGACCTTTCTAGTTTTCAGTTTTTCTTAGAAAAGTGTCTTTCTTTTAGGATTTAGTTAAAAATAATGATAAAATGCATATGATACGAATATTATGCATGAATTAATCAAATTTTATTAATATAATAATTCAACTCATACAAATTTGATTTCAATTAATTAAATTTGAATTAAATTAATAAATTATTATTTGAAGTTAATTTAATTACTTCGATTCGAGCTTACGAAATAGATTGAATCATCACATAAGTAACATTTAATTAGTACTCAAAATCTATTATTTTTCGAAAGTTTTAAAGATTAAGAGATTTTTTAAAAATATATTGAATTACGAGAAATTTATGTCTTTTACTCTTGGAAATTTACAAGTGAATAATTTTATTTCAAAAAAATTATTGAGTTATATATAAAGAAATAACTTATAATTTGTTATTTTAAAATTTTGGACTGAGATATAATGTTCTAATTATATATGAACGAACCAAATTATCTAAATCCGATTAATCGGATTTATAGAATGATTGGAATAACTTCGTAATAACTGAAATAACTATCTACAGAAAAACAAGTCAGCAATGAAATCATTCACATTTTCTTGCACTTAAACTCTAAAATGATTTTGTCTGTATGATAAACAACAGATTTTTGTATTTAGATAGAGTGAGATTAATGAGAATAGCTATTGTCGTGAAAAAATTAAGAAATATATGATAATCATATACTATTTTGCTGAGTAAGATACCAGTACTCTTTATACTTGAGTATTTTTGTTAATTAGACCTTTATTGTTTAGACGATGTTAATTAAACTAAAGAGAACATGTTAAAAAGAGTATAATGAAACACAAAAAGCTTAATGCTTTTTGTTATTACTGGAGTAAAAAAAAATGCTTGACATGTACTATTTTTTGTTATTATTGGAGTAAAAAAAATTATAAATGTCTAAAATTTTTAATTTATTAATTTAATATCAAACCTTTTAAAAATTTTAATTTAGTAATTTAAGTATAAGTTAAAATATTGTATTTACTAATATGATTAATTAATGGACATTATATTATATTTTGAGTGTATGTAAATTCAATAAAAATAATTTTTTGACTTCATTTATATAAACTTTATAAACTTAATCATTAAATTGAAATTTGTAAAAAATTTGATACTAAATTAAAAAGATTAAACAGTTTATGGTATATATCTTATTATTTAATTCTGACATTTTTGATAATTAGATCTCTAAAATAATGAAAAACTTCCAATTCAAATCAAAGATAAGGTAGAAGATACATTGGGTTTGATTTGGATAAAGAAAAATCTTCTAAAAGATATGGATGTATCTACGATTGTGAACATGAAGAATTCTATGATGAGAAGACTATTTGTATGATGTATCTTGTTTTTGGGTGTATCTACGGATGATGGACTATCAATGTTCAATTTTTATTATTGTCTTAAAGTATCATTGCCTAAAAAGAGATGATGACCACATAGGTTGGTATGTGGCCTACTTTCAATTAAGTTATTCATGCAACCCACTTCGTTGTTCTCGGATGGTAACATCTTATGTTAGCTACGGTTATTGATGGTATGAGATGCAATCGATTGTGAGTAGGTACTGTGTTTTTGTGTTTAATTGTATAATTTTATGTAGCCAGTTTGGTGGTTGCCCGGTGTTAGGTTGGTGGCTATTATGTGTGTTTTTGCAACTAATTTTACAATAATAATTAATCCATCTTGTTGATGTGTTTTCTATTGATTGGTTGGCATAAGTGGGCTAAATAATTATTGATGGCCAACTACATTCTTTCTTACTGTTAAACAACAATTTAGGGTTATTTTGGGTTATTTTGTCGCTGTCGTTTTGGTGTTGATGTGCAAAAATTTCAGAATTTTTGATGTGAAATTTTTTATGACTTTATAGCTACTATCTTTGTTATTGGTTTGGTGCAAAAAACGTCAACAGTTGTTGTGGTTATTGCAACACTATTGGGTTAATGTTTCAGTGATGAAACATTTGTTAATTTGAGATGTTTTGTAGCTGTTGTACATGGGATGTTTTAGTAACTATATCAAGGATTCATAGCAGCGTTCTTGGTAGACAACTTCTTGTTCTTTCGTTGTTGAGGTATATTTAGGGAAGTTGCTTTTTATCTCAATTGTTGTCATTATTTATGTTAATTATTGTTTAATCACTTGATTTGTTTATTTCATAACGTTATCATTAAACATTGTTTAAAAAATCCTCTGTTGAGGTTAGTACAAGACGGTTATACTATTGGATGTGAAATTTTTTCACAGGTAGTGAAGACGAGGGATAGTGTCAAGGGTTGAGTGGTATTAGCTCAGTAAAACCTTGTATAAAACTAATTTTTAAAAACTGAATCATACATCAAATTGGTCAAAAGAAAAGTTTAAAGTTTAGAGGTTCAATCGATAATGAATCGCTAAAAAACCAGTATATAATAAATAAGAAGTAAAACTTATAAGAATAAATAAAAATAAAACATTTTATTGAAATAAAAATACACCAATGTCTATTATTATATAATGAATTAATAATAAAAAATATAAGTCTAATATAATATTAAAATAACAATAAAAATTAAAATTGTATTTCTGAAAGAGGTTGTATCTCATCATCGTCAAAAACTCCAAATTCTCCAACGCTGTTTAAAGATTCGTAAACTACACTTTCATCTCAAATAGTTGCATCAACTTCTTCTACTGTATTAAAATAAATTACAAATTAGTAATGTATGAAATT
>JANITW010000003.1:59574499-59593142 GCA_027564335.1 Erythroxylum williamsii | reverse complement strand
TAAACATGCATACAAAGTCAAGAATGACACTTATTTTGAATAATTAAAATGTATCTAAAACGACTCTTATTATGAATTGGAGGGAGTATTATTTTAAAGTTCGCTATTAGGGTTTGTAACCAAAGTTGATGGTAGAAGAGCGGGGGTTATAAAATCAAAATTATAGAAGTATTATTGATAATTTTTAAATACATAGATAATATACTAAATCACAAAGAGATTTAACGAATTTTATTTTAAATAATATTTAAATTAAAATATTCCATTTTATTGAAAAGGAGAAGACCCTCCTGTAATATTTAAAAAACAGAAAAAAATTAGAATTAGATTACAGTATGATAATATAAATTAACAAAATCATTTTTTATTAGAATAAAATTAGACTTAAAAGTTGTTCTAAGCTCACCTTAGAAAAATTAATATAAATAAATTATTAAAATTATTTAATAAATTAATTAATTAAATTTAAGTATTTATAAATTTTATCGTGTTTTCATGTTGTAAGAAAGTTATAATATTCCAAAGTACAAGTTCCTTTTTTTTTTAGCTTTTTATTTATCTATCCAATTTCTAAGTACCTCACCATTGTTTGTCTGGTGTGATTGTGAAATCCGCTGTCAAGAACAGCTCTCCTAAAATTCCTTTTCTGAACATGATCTCCTAACAATACCTTGCATTGTTTGTCTCTATCTTTCTGTTTTCTGTTTTTGTTTCAAAACTTTTTATGCATCGACTCAAAACTCCATGGTTTTGAGTTTTGTCACTGTAAAAACATGGAAGTCATCTATCACAGACAAGTCTCCATATCCTTAAAGTCTTAATTCCAGGTGATTCTTGAGCTTTAATAAATGAAATGGCTTGGTAGTTCCACTGACTCTGTCAACCACCTGACTTCTCTTCTTCCTTCCATGTCGTTTCCTTTACGTCACAACTTTGTTGATATATACAAAGACCGAAGTTAAAGTAAACACATCAATCTCACTCTGAAAGCGCTCTCTTACACTTAATATCCGACCTACCCTTTCCTTCATTTGCTCCAAGATTCAAGTTTTATGCTTTTTTAATCATGAATTTGCTAATAAACTATAACAGCATGAATTTCTGAAAAGATGACTTTCTTTCTACCCTGCACTTGTAGCCCGTAGACCGTTGCAAAGTCTGCTTTGCATACACTCTCCTGTTTCTTCGTTTCTTCTTGTCTTCTCAGGAAAAAAACATCAACAATCCAAACCCAGTTCCGTTTAATTCTTGTTTATGTTCGTATGCATGGCTTTTCCCAGAAAGTTGGTGTCTTGGTTTCTGATACTAACACTGCTTGAGAGCGGCGTGTTGGGTCGTTTTGTGGTGGAGAAGAGTAGCTTACGTGTTTTGTCGCCGTTAAATCTGCGGTCAAAGCATGACAGTGCAATAGGAAACTTTGGAACGCCTGATTATGGAGGGTTCCTGGTGGGTTCTGTGGTGTATCCTGATAAAGGGTCTTTTGGGTGTCAACCATTTGACGGTGATAAACCCTTCCGGTCTAAGGGTCCTCGCCCTACTATTCTTCTTGTTGATCGTGGAGGTACTATTTCCTTGTGTTTCTCCTGGACCACTATTTATCTCTGTTCTGCTTTTGTTGTTGACTTCTATCTATAATCCTTCTCCTTCTGTTATATTTACTGATTATCTTCTTATTCATTTATCAATAGCTTGTTTGAAACTTCAGTCATTTCTTATGGATTAGAGTCAACATATAATTTTATTACGGTAGGTATTTGTTTGACTGATATTTGGGTACAATTATGCGATATTAGGGATGGGGTTCCTCTGCTTCAAGTAATATTTGTTGAATTTGTATCAAAAACTTCGGTTGGTTTTGTTCAAACTGAAAAAAAATCCTGCAATGGCTCTACGTGTATACTGTTACTTTTTCATCTTTAGTACTGCAAGGGTGTTTTTAATCTACTGAAGCTTAACCAATTTCGAGCTAGGAAGTGAAGAGGGTTATGCTCACTAATCTCTGCAATTTACCCTTTGCAGATTGCTACTTTGCCTTGAAGGTATGGAATGCTCAAGAAGCTGGAGCTTCAGCAGTATTAGTGGCTGATAGTGTGGATGAGCATTTAATAACTATGGATTCACCGGAGGCAAGTGGTGACGCAAATGGTTATGTAGAGAAAATCAGAATCCCGTCAGCGTTAATAGAGAAGCCTTTTGCTGAAAGCTTGAAACAAGCATTGAAGAGCAAAGAGGATGTTGTGATAAAAATGGATTGGAGAGAGTCTGTGCCCCACCCTGACAAGAGAGTTGAGTATGAGCTTTGGACAAACAGCAATGATGAATGTGGTGTTAGATGTGATGAACAGATGGATTTTGTGAAGAGCTTTAGGGGCCATGCTCAAATCCTAGAGAAAAGGGGTTACACCAGGTTCACACCACACTATATCACCTGGTATTGCCCTCGGGCTTTTATTCTTAGCGATCAATGCAAGTCTCAGTGCATAAACCATGGGAGATACTGTGCACCTGATCCAGAACAGGACTTTGGAGAGGGTTACGATGGAAAGGATGTGGTCTTTGAGAACTTGAGACAGCTATGTGTCCATAGGGTTGCAAGTGAGAGTGGTAGGTCCTGGGTTTGGTGGGATTTTGTGACAGATTTCCACATCAGATGTTCTATGAAGAAGAAGAGGTATAGCCAAGAATGTGCAGAGGATGTTCTGAAATCACTTGGTAAGGTCTTTTCTTTAGCAATTCTCCTTATGCAATTCTTGTTGAATTCATGTTCTAAAGAATAGTGTCTTGTATTAGATTTGCCGGTTGATAAGATCAAGAACTGCATGGGTGATCCTGAAGCCGATGTCGACAATGAAGTGCTAAAAACTGAGCAAGAACGACAGGTCCATATTTCTTAATAGCTATCGAGTACAATTCCTTTCAGAACTTCAAAGAGTAGTCATTAATGAACATGTATCTCATATAATCAACAAAGGGTGGATTTCTATTAAATGATACACTTCTGGTGCTCGAACTCATTTTTGTTCTGATTCATGGCATTAGCTCGGGCGAGGAACTCGTGGTGATGTTACAATTTTGCCAACATTGGTTATTAATGATGTTCAGTACAGAGGTTTGTATTAAATCATATACACCTTCTTTCTTTCTCATTCTGGTTTTTCAATATGCTTCTTACTACCTTTCTGCTTCCTTACTGCATAAGAAGGGTAGTAGCATTCCCCGATAGACATTTTCTTGTGCATCGAAGTAGCAAGTGACAAACATATTTGTAAGGAGCACAAACTTATAACTACACGTGTATCTGGGATGCTTGTCTTGCCTCTGATGATTCATATGCCTTCTCTCATAAATAGCTACAACAAGAAATTCATCTTAGCATGATTAGTCGATTTTTTTCTGACCATTTGCTCCCATCTTTTATTTGTTTTAATGCAAATGGTTGCAATCATCCTATATTAGAAGATGTTGTTTTTGCTATGAAGGAAAACTGGACAGAACAGCTGTGCTAAAGGCCATATGCTCTGGATTCAAGGAGACCACTGAACCACCAATTTGCTTACGTTCAGGTTGATAATCTTACTTTTATTTTCCACTTGAATACAGCTGGTTAATATTTAATTTGTTGTATTTCTCTTGTTAACTTGTCCGGTATTGACAGACATTGAGACTAATGAGTGCCTTGAAAGGAATGGAGGCTGTTGGCAGGACAAACACTCCAATGTAACAGCTTGCAAGGTATTGTACAAATTTGTGTATGAGTTTTTGATTTATGGGTTGAGAAGAATTGCTTTAGTTGATTTACCATTTTGGTTTAGATTTCTTTTGTATATTTCACTTGGATCAATCTTGGATTTTGTCAGGACACTTTTAGAGGGAGAGTGTGCCAGTGTCCGCTTGTGGACGGTATACAGTACAGAGGAGATGGTTATACATCCTGTGAACGTATGTGCTTTTCTTTGACTATTTGTGCTTGTAACAGAAAATAAAAATATCTGGATAAAACAAAGAAATTGTTTTCACTTTTTATTGCTTTCTGAAATTTATAAATTATATAAGCTAAAAGAAACTAGATCATCCTGCTATGCAGCAACAGTAATGTAATCTTGAGAAAGAAATACCTTTTGTTTCTTCTGTTTGTGTTTGCATTTCTCATCTCATGTGAAGTGGTGTAGTATTTTCATGGATAATGTTCTTCCTTATGCTTGGATCGGCAGCTTTTGGGCCTGGAAGGTGCACAATAAACAATGGAGGATGCTGGTCAGAAACAAGACATGGATTGACTTTCTCAGCTTGTTCAGTTCAGTGATGTTATAGTTCATTTTCTGCTCTTCTGATTCCTCAGAATAGTAAATACTTCCCATTGTCAAAAAACTTCCACATTTTCATTCTGTAGAAACTCTTTTCTTTATCAACCAGGATTCTCAGTTGGCAGGATGTCAATGCCCGCCGGGATTTCGTGGTGATGGCCAGAAGTGTGAAGGTGATCTTCTTCTTCTTGAATTCTGTTCTTGTGTAATGAGAACATTTTTGTTCATTCAACTCACTACCAGAAGTCTGAAGACAATTTCAATGACTCTTCTGCCCAGATATTGATGAATGCAAGGAAAGCATCGCTTGTCAGTGTGATGGTTGCTCCTGTAAGGATACGTGGGGTGGGTACGAGTGTAAGTGCAAGGGAAATCTCCTTTATATGAAGGAACAAGACATATGTATTGGTAAGACAACTTGCCTCAAGTTATAGGACCTACTATGCATTTTCAGAAGAAATTTTCAAGCCATTCAATGCTTCACTTTCTATACTCATTCTACCTTGATACTGATCTCTAATAAGCTCACTTTCATGAGTTTATGTTCATAATATTAATTGGTAATGTCCACTTCCTATCTTTTATCAATCTAATCCTGAGAAGTAACTGTGGAACTATGTCGAACATATATGTTCATCCTGCAGAAAAAAATGCATCAAAAGTTGGGTGGCTCATTACCTTCGTGTTTGTAGTCGTTGCTGGAGTCGGTCTTGCCGGTTATATATTCTACAAATACAGGCTTCGGGTATGTAAAATTTGTTCATCAAGGTTTACTTGCTATTCCGGTTGAAGCTTGGTGAAATTCCGCAGTTGCTAAGCAATTCTCTTCGTATATGCAGTCCTACATGGATTCAGAAATCATGGCTATCATGTCACAGTACATGCCATTAGACAGCCATCAAAACAATGAGGTTCCAACCGAAGCCCGGCCGTTTCGGCAAGGCTCAACAGTATGAGGTGATGAAAACAAATTTCTTCATCAATACTTCATATCAGAAGTTCAGTTTATATCTCAACTGAATCTATAGAGTGTTCTTAACTTTTCTGCAGAAGCAAGAGCTGAACCGATCTCTGCTGAAATGAAAACACCTCCATTTGAGGGACTGCTTTTGGTTATAGTGGTTGCTATACTAAACACATAAGAGTTTCACTTACCGTTCTTCCCCTATCCCTTATTCAATAGGGCCGTTGAGACTGTACACTGAAAAAAAGGCTTCACAGGATAAGCACACTTACCTTCATCCCTTCTCATAGTTGAGATGTAAAATGGTAGCTAGAACCGTGTGATGGGCAGTATACAGAAGAAACTTCAGAGAAGAGAATAAAGGAGATGTTAGTGAACTGGCCATTTTTGTTGGTCCACATGATCTGTGTGAATCTTCAATGTATACTTAAAAAACTATCATCAACTGGGGAAGCAGTACAAGGGATATATTAGTTGATAAATAAGAATCATATTCCTCTAATCGATGAAGCTTAGTGCAAAATTAGTTCTTTACAAATATCATAAAGATACTAAATGTTCTGTGAAAGTGTTTATAGATATATTATAAAGTTTTAAATTAGAATGGAAAAACACCAGTTTAAATTATATTTTAAGTATTTTTTGTGTAAGTTAAATTAATGTTATGATGACATTTTATATAATAATCTTTTATTATAAGAATGATTTGTATTTAAAATTTTAAATATTTGCAAAATGTTCAATAGGTTGTTATTATAAGATTATTCAATATGATTTGTATTCTAAAATAGGTTATCATTATAAGATTATTCTGTTAATTTTATTAAGGGTTAATTATTTTAAAAAGTCTAAATTTTTTGCAAATTTACAATTATAACCCGAATTTTAAAAAATAGAAATAAAATGTTCAAATTTTTCATTTTTTTAATTCTACTTTGACGTTAATCTCATCGTTATCTTTGCTAACGTGATATTATCATGTGTCGACACCCCTCCCTAATTAGACATGTCAGTTAACTTAGGCATAAGTTGTCTGATTAGTAAAACGACGTCGTTTCAACTAAAATTAGATGTCCAAAACTTCTTACCTATTAATGGGTCACGAAACTCTGATGGATCAAAGATCGGCCCAATCTCATTTCTGACCTCCCCGGCTTGACACACTGCTGACACAATTGCTCAGGACTGCGGTGTGGGGCTACTTTGTTCAAACTTCAAAGTTTCAACCATGTGAAAGCTAAACTGGTTAGATCCCAATTGCAGAATTCTTATGTATCTAGTGAGTAGTGACCCGAACTCGGGTTTGTGATGACTAGGGCATCTTCTCTTACCTTCCTCCGTACACTAGATGTTTGCTAAAATGCCAGACCGAGTTTCTTTTTCTTTTTTGTTTCTCTATGGGTGTTATGTTGTGCAATTTGATATAATGGGAAAGTTTTATTTGTTTCTGAAAAGGCAGGAGAAAGAAAATTTTGGTGTCTTTGTATTGGACTGAGAGTTTGAGGATGAGTGTTGGCGGTCTGATGAGCATTTTAGATGTGTCGGTGACTCAAGGAGTAGCGGAGGCAAGGGCGAGGATATTTACGCACGTACTTAACCCGACGGGCCAAAAATGCCCACTTTGTAGTCTAAAGCCTCTCGCTTATTCGTTCTTCAGAGTCCTGAATGGTCTCGGCACCTATAATCACTTAATCCCCAGTAAGTTTCCTTCTTCTTATTCTACTCACTGTCACTTTTCATTTCATGCAAAAGCGTTGAACCAACCTATAGAAGTCGAACCCAGAAATTACGATGAATTCAGTAGTCACAATGAGAGGGAAAGCGGGAATGAATCTGAGCCTCCAATATCAGACAACATCTTCAAGTCGGGCTCCAAAATGGGTACTTACAAACTTGGTGATTCGACCTTTTATTCGCTTATTGAAAAGTATGCAAATTTGAGTGATTTTAAGTCGCTGGAGAAGGTTTTGCATCGTATGAGGCTTGAGGAAAGAGTTTTCATGGAAAGGAGTTTTATAGTTATGTTTAAGGCTTATGGGAAAGCACATTTGCCTGAGAAAGCCATTGAGTTGTTTGATCAAATGTCTACGCTGTTTCAGTGTAAGCGTACTGTAAAATCATTTAATTCAGTGCTCAATGTTATTATAAAAGAGGGACTATATCATCGTGCTTTGGAGTTTTCTAATCACGTCGTGAATGAGAAGCATATAAATATATCACCCAATGTACTTACATTTAATCTGATTATTAAGGCAAAGTGTAAGCTGGGATTAGTTGATGATGCAATTGAGGTATTAAGAGAGATGCCAGTTAGGAAATGTGTCCCTGATGTGTACACTTACTGCACCTTGATAGATGGACTGTGCAAGGAAGGTAGGATAGATGAAGCAGTTTCTCTGTTAGACGAGATGCAGATTGACGGATGTTTTCCTAGTACTATTACTTACAATATTTTGATCTGTGGCTTGTGCAGAAAGGGTGATTTATCACGAGCAGTGAAGCTTATCGATAACATGTTTCTCAAAGGGTGTGCTCCTAATGAAGTTACATACAACACACTTATCCATGGTTTGTGTCTGAAAGGGAGGTTAGAGAAGGCAGCTAGTCTTTTGGATAGGATGGTGCTGAGTAAATGTGTGCCTAATGAGGTCACTTATGGGACAATTATTAATGGACTTGTCAAGGCGGGAAGAGCTATGGATGGGGTTCGCATATTAGTTTTGATGGAGGAAAGAGGATATCAGGTAAATGTGCATGTTTATTCAGCATTGCTTAGTGGGTTGTTTAAGGAAGGAAAGTCTGAAGAGGCAATGAAATTGTTCAAGAAAATGAATGACAATGGTAGCCAACTTAATACTGTTGTATATAGTGTGCTTGTAGATGGTTTATGTCGGGAGCAAAAGCCTGATGAAGCAGCCAAGATTCTTCATGAGATGGTCATCAAGGGTTGCAGGCCAAATGTGTTCACTTACAGCTCCTTGATGAAGGGATTCTTTGACACTGGTGATAGTCATAAAGCCATTGAGCTGTGGGAAGACATGAAAAAGAATAATTGTACTCAAAATGTGGTTTGTTACAGCGTACTCATTTGTGGGTTTTCCAAGAATGGAAAGTTCAGGGAGGCTATGATGGTTTGGACACAAATGTTGCGGAGGGGATGTAAGCCTGATGTTGTGACATACAGTTCAATGCTTCATGGTCTTTGTAATGCTGGCTTATTGGAAGAGGCGCTGAAACTTTATCATGAGATGCTTTATCAGGAACCTAATTCTCAACCAGACATTGTCACATATAACATTCTTCTTAATTCTTTGTGTAAGCAAAATTGTATATCTCGTGCTATTGATCTTTTGAATACTATGCTGGATCGGGGATGCGATCCTGACTTGGTTACGTGTAACATATTCTTGACAACAGTACGAGAGAAATTAGATCCACCTCAAGATGGTAGAGACTTCTTAGATGAGCTTGTGGTTCGCCTATTTAAGCGACAAAGACTTTCAGGTGCTTCTGAAATTATGCAAGTGATGTTACAAAAACTGTTACCACCCAAGGCATCTACTTGGTCAGGAATCATTCAACAGCTCTGTAAAACTAATAGGATACATGCAGCCATTGAGAGGTGTTGGAGGAACCTATATGCTGATTTTTAGGTAAACTTAGTAGCTGAACTTACCAGTTCAAAAGATTTACTTTGAAGCTGATTATCTTTCACCATGTTTATGTAAAGAGCTTGGAGCTGTTCTTGGATGATTCTTTAATGATCCATTTTTGCATGGTTGGTGATGCAATCTGTCCTTGTACTGCTTCGTTGACTATTATTTTCTACTACTTCATCACCATGGTTCACTCATCCATGGCCAACAAGGAGCATAAATGTGTCACAGCAAGATCTGGAGGCAATTTGTAGGAAGAGAACATGGGATTGGTTGCTACAAAGAGACTTGAAATGGGTGATCTTTCAAAGGATGAAGAAGTTCAACTTTAGTCAATAAATTCAAAGAAGAGTTTGGTTCAGACATTGCAGATCTCCATTGCAATGGCAAGAAAGGACCTTTAATGCTGGTGCACATGAAGTTTCTAGCGGTCCTAATCCCTCATCACATAGGTAAGTAAAACATGGGTTGTACTTCATATTCAGCTTATTAATCATTCTTCTTCCTAAATCTCTTTCTAATTTTCTTTCTGGTATGTGTTTGTTCCTGCTATATAGTATATACATTTAGGTCTCGCTTTTGTACTGTTACAGCAATGTGAAATCACTACAGTTATTCTTATTCCTATTATTATTGTTTCCCAAAGATAACATTTGCACCAATCACTGAACCATGAGAGGATGTATATGATCATAATTATATTTTTCAGGGGTTTTTCTTTCATGATTATGTTTCACTTCTTCAGTTACTTCTAATTATTACTGCTCATTACCCTCCAATATCATGTCTCTTTTTTTTGAAAGATTACATCTTCTTATGTTTTGCTTTCTTAAATTTCTTTGCTCTTAATATATACTATCACAGCTAATACACTAAAAGAAATGTTATTTTATATAGAGAGACTCGGTCCAAATTTTGGTAGTTGGTCACCTTTCTTGATCGAAAGATCAGCATAACATATTGTGGAAAGAGTTTTTTTTTTATATTCATCTTGTAGTTTTATTAGATAGCTCAAGTTAATATCTATATAGTTAGAGTTTTGATAAATAGTGCTAGATTATAAAATCTTGTCAATTTCTATTTATAATTGTCAGTTCATTAAGATTTAGAGGAGTTTGATGATTTTTTGTTTTTAATGAATGATGAGATTTTTTATTTTAAAGTGTGAAACTCTATTTTATAAAAGCGATTCTTAAACTAGAAGTGAATAATCATAGACCCTTATCCTTGGAAAATTGATAAGAGGATAAGAAAATTAATCTTTATTTTCAATAGTAACTGCTGAATGATTGACTGCAACTTAATAAGTCATTGTTCAATAGAATTATGGAAGTGGGTTTGTGCATGACTAGTCTTTACAGGAGTATCTCCAAATTTCTTGAGAAGGAAAAAATGCATTTCCATAATGATAATTGACACAATAGGAATGACATCCTTAGAACAGTTTTTGCTTTTGATGAAACTCTATTATGAAATTTTAATTTGATGTCTGGTGAACTTAAAATGCCGACTTTGGACCTGAATAGACAGATGTAGTAATCCTGGTTTGGCAGGAAGTTGTTGAGGCAATATCCAGTATAATTTACACGTGAAAAGATTTCTGAAACAATGAATGCTGACCTTTGTCTTGTTTTCTGGCAGGCTGGATATGATTATCATGAGGAGATGTTTGAGAAGATATTTAGACGCATATATGCCTCCTTTGGTTCATCTGCTCCTTTCACTGTATTTCTAGATTCTCAACCTTTCTTGAGATGGGCTCGTGAACAGAATCTTCTCTTTGGGATAGTTACCAATGTGGAGTGCTATTATCAGGACGTTTAAGTGGACAACAAATTACCGTAACATACTACTGCATGTAATTTGTCATTTGGACCTCATAGTTGCACCCCCTAATTCGATAATTAATACAGGGGTCAGCGTGGGACTTATGGTGTATTCTGTGGTCTTGAAGGTGTGGTGAAACCAATCGAAGGATATATGAGATTGCCCTCGAGAAAGAGGGAAATATATCACCAGAAGAAACTCTACACATTGGAGATAGCATCCGTAAAGACTAGCTGCCGGCCAAGAGTGTGGGTATGCATGCATTATTACTGGACAGGTTGAAAACTCCTGATTTTGAGGAGTGGCGGAAGCCTGGTGCACTTGTGCTTCCTGACGTGGTGGCAGTGCAAGAATTGCTTTCTTCAGGACAATTGTTGTGCTAAGGAGGGGCATATTCTTATCCAAAGCTACCTGTTAAATGTATATTTTTCACTCCCTCTCCTCCCACCTCAAAATCATTTGGTACAAAATACTCGAAAGGGTCTGATTTTTGTGCATGGAAATAAACAATCATTAGGTGACATTATTGGTTGTTGCAAAACCTTCTGGGATTTGAGAGGGAGAGTCAACAATGAGATGTTCTGTAAGGACTATATTCATGAAGGCCAATAATTCCTTCTGCTGTTTCAAGTATCTCGTATGGAATGGAAGAATGGTATAGTTTGATCAACTTCTTCTAATCATCACATTGCTTTCTGATAATGAAATTTTAAAGAGCTTGGAAGAATCAGTCAAGTGTGCTTTCTGAAAATTGGATGTCTTCTACAGCTCCCAACTATTATATTATCAGCTTTTTTATTAGACAATACCTTTTACTTAAACCCATCGAGTTCTTGGTTCAAAAGATCAAAACTTGATATTGATCGGATCAAAAACTTCACTATTCGTAGGGCAATCTACCAACCACTTTACGTTTTTTTGTCTTTCAAAATCGATATCTTGCTATGCAAATTGTTTCAAGTGTATAGCATTAATTTACAGAAAGCTCTCTTCTTGTAAAGCAGTATCAAAAAACCAAATATAATTCACTTATTGAAGGTTAGATATTACTGTTCCATTACTCGAGCACTTGGAACAGAGCAATGACAATGAATTTGAATCCAGGATTCCATGTTTCTTAGCATTCTGGCAACGCTTAAATTGATTCTCCCTTCTTGTATCCGTGTTTTGGTCCCTATAATATCTTGAGCTAGTTTACAACGGTGTGTTCAGGTTCAAGAATCTGAGGGCAGCAGGAACTGTTTTGAAGCTCTAACTGCCTCAGGAGCCATTTTAAGACAAGTTTAAGATGGAGAACCAAATTAAAAAAATCCTCTTTAGAACATTACCAACATAAATGAGATTTAAATTCCGTGGATACTCATACGGTGTTGTGGGCTTCTTTGGTTGGCTGACTTAAAACATCATGAGTGCTTTCAATCCAAGAAGAATTATAAGAGCGAAGATGCAATTATCATCTTTGTCTGTGTATTTGAAGCTCTTAAAGGTTGGACTTTGGTAGGCTGAGGTGAATTACATGAGGTTTAACCAAATAGTAAAGTTTTTGATAAGAGCAATATCAAGTTTTGATCCTTTGAACCAAGAACAAGGGTTTAAGCAAAAGTTGTTATCTAATCAAACAAGCAAACCTGATAATATAATAGTTGGGAGCTATAGAATACATCTAATTTTCAGAAAGCACACCGACTGATTCTTCCAAGCTCTTCAAAATTTCATTACCTGAAAGTTATGTAGTGATTAGAAGAAATTGATCAAAGCAAACCATTCTTCCATTCCATATAGGAAACTTGAAACAGCAGAAGAAAGGAATTATTGGCCTTTACGAATATAGCTATTACAGAGCATCTCATTGTTGGGTCTCCCTCTCAATCCCAGAAAAGGTTTTTGCAACAACCATTAATGTCACATGAAGATTGTTTGTTTCTGTGCACAAAATTCAGACCCTTTTGAGAATCTGTATCAAATAATTTTGAGTTGAGAGGAGAGGGAATGAAAAATATACATTTAACAGGTAGCTTTGGATAAGAATATGCCCCTTATCAGCACAACAATTGTCCTGAAGAAAGCAATTCTTGTACTGTCACCAAGTCAGGAAGAACAAGTGCGCCAGACTTCCTCCAGTCCTCAGCATCAGGAGTCTTGAACCTGTCCAGTAACAATGCATGCATACCCACGCTCTTCGCTGGCAAGTAGTCTTTTCGCATACTATCTCCAATGTGTAGAGTTTCTTCTGGTGCTATATTTCCAGCTTTCTCAAGGGTAATCTCATATATCCTTGGATTTGGTTTCTCCACACCCTCAAGACCCGAGAATACACCAAAATCCCACTCTGATCCCTGTTTTATCCAATTAGGGTACACAACTATGAGGTCCAGATAACAAATTACATGCAGTATTATGTTACAGCAATTTGTTGTCCACTTAGTAGGCATCTCAAAACAACACAATAAAGACTAAAAATTAAGTTATAAGTTAACGATTAGATTTGAAATGTAGAACCTCATAAATACAGAACTTGTCCTAATCAAGGTCTTAAACTGCAACTGTAGATTACATGGTGAATTGCATTGCCGTTGCAGCAAGTGATTGCAAAATCACAGATGATACGGGTGTGAGAAATGAGGTGATTTAAAACCTTGATCCTAATGATCTTTCTGCAGAGAATAATATCTAATTACCTGGTTCAAACCCAAGGCAGGTAGTATAACATCCTGATAACGGTACTCTGCATTACTTACTAACCCAACAAGAAGATTCTGTTCACGAGCCCATCTTAAGAAAGGTTGAGAATCTGGAAATACATTGTAAGGAGCAGATGAACCAAAGGAGGCATATATGCGTCTAAATATCTTCTCAAATGTCTCCTCATCATAATCATATCCAGCCTGCCAGAAAACAAGACAAAGGTCAGCATTCCTCATTTCAGAAATCTTTTCACACGTGTAAATTATACTGTTGATATTGCCTCAACAACTGCCTGCCATTACTACATCTGTTCATTCAGGTCCAAAGACAGCATTTTAAGTTCATCATAGACACCAAATTAGAATTTCATAATAGAGTTCATCAAAAGCAAAAAATCTTCTAAGGATGTCACTCCTGTCTTTATGGAAATGCATTTTCTTCTTCTCAAGAAATTTGGAGGTAATCCTGTAAAGAGTAGTCATGCACAAAACCACTTCCATTGAACAATGGACTTGTTAAGTTGTAATCAATTATTCAACAGTTACTATTGAAAATAAAAATTAATTTAGTTATCCTCTTACTTATCAATTTTCGAACGACTCTGGTTTAAGAATCACTCTTATAGATTAGAAAGCTTCCCACTTTCAAATCTAAAATATCATCATTCATTTAAAAAAAATCACCAAACTCCTCTAAACTTAATGAACTGACAATCATAACTAGACATTAACAAAATTTTATAATCTAAATCTAACTCTAGTTCACTGAACTGCAGCTATATAGAGATTAATTTGAACTATCTACTAAAACAATTAGATGAACATAAGAAAGAAAGAAAAAGCCTCCAAGTATTTCTTATATGAAAAATTAAAAGTTTGCCTAATTATAATACCAAAAGCGTTGGATAGATGGAATTCTAAGATTTAAGATTAATACGAGTGATCAACCTTGAAGCCATAAGCTGCTTTCATGGTTGGTTTCCACCCACCAATCATAACAAATGAGTTGTTGGGATTGCCACATGGATTAATTTTCTCCTCTAGACAAATCACCAGTAACTAGTAGGGTTACGGCTTGTTAAAAGACTAAATCTCAAAACCACATACCTTGATAAATGAATTTCTGACACATGTTTTCCACCAGACAATATTGGGCATTTTGGCCGCATGGCCAAAACATGGATACTGCTTAGCCATTTCTGTATAAGCAAGTTTGAAGCCTTGATGTACACGTTTGTAGTCTGGGCAAGGAAGTCCAACAGATTTTGCTGCCATGCAGTAGTAGTCACCAAGTTCACCTTTGTAGGCTATAAGTGTACCGGTGACATCCACAGTGATGCAACGTAATTTTGAAAGGAGAGACATTTCAACAGTTGTTCAGAACAGACAGAACTCCAAAAGTTATGCTTGGTAAGTTCCAATTTGTGCTTAGTTTCAGTATCCTTAAGACAACAGATAAACTTGTAGACCAAGCAATTGATTTGGTAAAATGTACAAGCTACAAAAACCTGCATCATTTAAAATTGGGGATATATGAGTACAATATTGAGCAAAGATGTTCAATCCAACTAAACTTGTCAATGAACTTCAAACCAGATGCTTAAAGCAGGAAACTTGATCTTCTACATTGACTAAAACCATATGCCTTTTATAACAATGTGGAACCATTTTCCCATCTAATTCACCAAAGTTCGCACAAAACCAAGAATGTAAGAAAAGTTAGAACCTTGTATGAAACAAAATGAAAATCTTCCCTGTTTTTTATAAAAAAAGAAACAGAAAGAGATTTAATCTCAAGGTGAGAGATACCCAGAAACAGATAAGGAAAAAAGAATAAAAGGGAGCAACAGAAGAAAACCCACATAGGAAAAATCGAAACTTTGAGCATACCACGACTAGTTGTTGAAACGAGAAGAAAATCTCCGTTTCTCCGCTGAAATCTCCAAACTTTTTCTCTTTCTTTTGTCGCTTTATTCTCTCAAGTTATGATATTTAGCATCAGCTGATACACGACCCTTGAATTGGACACTAATTCGGCGAGGCCAAAGCTGCACATTTATATACTTTGCGTGTAATATTGTCAGCAAGGGGAGTCGCCGTGTCAATGAAAAAGAAGCAATTAACGAGACAGACGCGCAAATTTCCCATTTTTATGTTATTGTTTTTACATGTTTGTATAATTATGTATTTGTCCCTATAACTACTACGGAGGTTACTATATTTTTTAGCTTATTTTTCCCATAAGCTTTGAAATAACCATTTCCTTTCCTATCTAACCTAACAAGAAAGGCATTTACATCAAGAAAAATACATAAATAGCAAAACGTGAGGGAATAAAATTAGAAATTAGATAAAAGTGAAGTACTTAAGTGCAAAGATTGGACACAGAAACAAAACACTGGTTTTGGGCACAAAACCATGGACGCTTGGCTGCGGTATTCAGTTGTAGTTTTCAGTTTCTTAGACTTTGACGAAATCCCAGAAACCACGTGTAAGAGTTTGAGTCGCTTGTGATTGAAAACCAGATGCCCCCCATTGGATTCCCTCTGATTCAGTCCTTATTGGAAATGTACATGGTCAACAATATAGAACAGAACAGAACAGAGGACTCAACAAGACAAGCTCAGTTTTTCATGGTTTTAACTAATCAATCAGGAAGTTCTGCAGAACTTAGTGTTCAGTTCCAAGTTAGAAAGTTGCATTCTTATGCTGCCTCAGCTATCAACTTGTGAATTAATGATCCTAATGATACATATGATGATCCATTTTCCATGACAGCCTTCCTACTCATGTCGCTCATCTCCTTCACTTTTCTTCTTAGATGATCACCACCTCCGTCCATCAAACGCCTTAGTGCTCTCTCCAGTTCTTCTGCCACAACCAAGTCACTACCTTCCCTGTAATCCAACCTGAGCTCAACAGCCAATCCCAACTCCTTCACCAACTGAAATGCATTCATCTGTTGCTCTGCGTAAACTGGCCATGTCGCAATGGGCACACCATACCACAAGCTCTCGAGTATGGAGTTCCATCCACAGTGAGACACAAACCCTCCAACGGCTTGATGCCCCAAAATGGTCACCTGTGGAACCCATCCACAGACTAATCCTAATGTTGCCGTCCGCTCCATAAACCCTTCAGGCAATATCTCCTCTAGATTAGCGTACTCACCAGGGAGGTCTAGCTTCCCCTTGGGCGGTTCACGGATGGACCACAAAAACCGAATCCGGGTCTGCTCCAACCCGACTGCAATCTCTTTCAACTGAGAACTGCTGAGACTCCCCATACTACCAAAGCACAAGAACACCACAGATGATGAAGGCTGATCATCAAGCCATTTCATCACACCTCCCTGCTGAGCCTTATCTGGATGCCATTGGACAGGTCCGGCTAAGTCAAGAACCGGCCCGACTGTGTAAACCGGCGGCAAGTTACTTGCAGAAATGGAGTTAACTGCATGCTGTTCGATTTCCTTGAACGTGTTCACGACAAGACCTCTGGTTTCCTTGTACCTTCGCGCATGTTGCAAGAACCAGAAATACCCATCTTGGGTTCTTTTCAATACACTACTGGGAAGAACTAGTGGGGGTAGCGGGTTGGCAAAACTCGGTATGTCTAACTCCAAAGTCGGATCTTTTGGTACGAGAAGACCAGCATCTGAAACGGTGAACTCGGACGTGAACTGGGTTTCAAGAGTTGGCAAATGGAGCATGAATCCCAGAAAGCTAGCTGGAGATTGAAAATAAAGATAGCAAGGGACGCCAAGTTCATTAGCAACATCGATCATGGAAGTACAGAACATGTCAATGAATAATCCACCAAACCGAACTGAGCCACTTTCTGGTTCTGCTTCTGTCTGCATAAGTTTAACGATGGCTTCCTTAACATGGACCTTGTGCTTAGCAATAAACAGTGACATGTAACCCATAGACGACTGATATTGATCTGGTTTAGGGGGTTCGGCGACAGGGAGAAGCACAAATTTCACACCGGACATTGTAGTGGACACACGTGATTGAATGTAGTCGTTGACCACTCGCCTCTGGGACATGGTGACGATCAGTATGGTGGCGGTCAATCTGGAGTCACGATCCACCAAACGTTGAGCAAATTCAACGGTTGGGACGAGGTTGCCAATAGTTGGGGAAGAGATGAGCGCAACGTGAGTCTTCTCCAAAGATTGCATCTTGACAACGGAGTCTGGTTCTTGCTTGCTTCACCTATCAGTTGGCTCGCGAATATATATTCTGGGAAGCTGGTTGATCGTGGCTTCCTTCCTTCCTTCTTACAGGTCAAGATGAGCATCATGTGGATGAGAGATGACAATGAAAAGATGAATATTTTGATATTTTGTTGCTCGAGAAAGAATCAGACGACAGCTTGCATTTCATGATCAATCCATCTTTTCGTTGGATGAAAGTGAACCTAAAGCAATTGACCACATGTCACTCGTAACATTATTATTATTATTATTATTATTATTATTAATTTTTAAATGAAGAACAAATGACTTTAGGAACAACCAAAAGCCACCGGTTGCCTTATTACAGCTTCTAGTTTTGTTTTAAGGGGTTAATTTTAAAAGAAAATTTGAATTTTATTTAATTTTAATAGAAATTTATAACGTTAAAATATTTTAATTTTTTTAATTAAAAAAAGTTCACGTTAAATTTTTTTGTAATGTATATAATGTAATGAATCGTATGAAATTAACAATTTTGTCATGTGAATATCATATCTTATATTTGTGTGATTTATATTTTTATTATTTAATAAATTAAAAATATCAAACATTTTAAAATAATTATACATGTCATATTTTTTAATTCATAATTATTTTCAAGTGTTTAATATTTTTAGTTTATTAAATACTAAAATACTAAATTCACATTAAAATAGTTTTAAATCAAATCAATTCGATTGATTTAATAATAATAACCTTAAATCGATCAATTTTTTAATTCAATTTTTAATTTTTTAATTTAATTTAGTTTAATAACTTATATAAAAATCAATCAATTTATTTATTAATTGGGCAATTTTACTAAACTAGTCAATTTTTTATAAACTAAAATGAACTTATTAATTTTTGTTTAACATTTTTTTTAATTAAATTTTAAATTTTTTAATGAATAAAAATAATCTCTTTTAGCCGTATTTTAAATTTTTTAATATTATAAATCTTTAGCTGATACAATTAATCTTTTA
>JANITW010000003.1:59483153-59499678 GCA_027564335.1 Erythroxylum williamsii | reverse complement strand
CTTCTACTATTGCTTTTTTAGCCCAAACATCTTCAATCAGTCCATTAAAAGCTTCCTTCATCCTTTTAGCTTTAGGCTGAGTTATTAGACCTCTACCAATGTGTAATGGATCATCAAAAATATGTTGAACTAGATTACACCATCCTTTGCATGTCCTTCGTTAGGTTTCCATCATCAACGATAGGAAAATAAGGATGGAGAAAAGAATATATTTTAGTTGACAAGAGCTAGAGAACATAAAGCGAGGAACTTGGATCAAATTCGTTGTATAAAGGATGAAGCAAGACGGGTGCTCTTGGATAAAAATGGCATTAAGAGAAGATGGCAAAGATATTTCTATAACCTTTTTAATGAAGACGAAGATGACAACTTTTTCACAAGTGATCTCAGCACTTTTGAGAAATATCACAACTTCACTGATTACCGACAAATCACTAAATAAGAAATTATAAAAGCTTTGAGGAAGATGAAGAGTGGAAGGGCAGTAGAACCTAAAGAGTTACCCATATAGGCGTGGAAGAGCTTAAGAGAAGAAGGTTTTACTTAGTTAGCCAAGCTTTTAATGTAATCCTCAAGTCCACCAAAATGTCATATTAATAGGGACAACATACTAATCTCTCTCTATAAGAAAAAAGGGAAAAATCTAAAGCTGTAACAACTATAGAGGAAACAAACTACGCAGTCTCTCCATAAAGCTATGAGATAGGGTAATTGAGAAAAGAGTTAGAAAGTATGCACTTATCTCGAACAACCAATTTGGTTTTATGTCATGGAGGTGCACAACAAAAGCTTTACACCTCCTTAAACGATTAATGGAATATTATAGGGACAGATAAAGGGACCTACACATGGTTTTCATTAACTAAGAGAAAGCTTTTAACAGGGTATCTAGGAAAGTCATGTAGATGTGTTTACAAATTAAGCGAGTTCACGTGAATAATATAAGGATTATTAGGGATATGTATGAAGGTATTAAGACTAGAGTAAGGATGATAGGAGGAGATATAGAGTATTTTCTATTGATATTAGACTACACCAAAGATCCTTATTGAGCCCTTTCCTTTCTGCAATTGAATGGATGAGCTCACTAAGAATATCCAATGAGATGTGGCTTGATGTATATTGTTTCCTGATGACATTATTTTAATGGATGAAATAAAACAAGATCATCAGCTGACAATGAATTATATCAGCTGATTTACCTAATAGATAACATCAACTATTTATTTAAAGATGTTTAGTAAAATTAGTTGTTTATATATAAAATGACTTATGAGGGCATGACTTAAAAAAATATTTATAAGGACATGAGTATTATATCTTAGTATTTCTTTGAATAGTCTCATAAGAATTTATAATAATAATAATAATAATAATAATAATAATATTATTATTATTATTATTATTATTATTGTTATTATTATTATTATTATTTCAGGGGTTACTCATAGGGTGGTGATTGGGTAAAGCTTGAGGTATTCGAAGGTAATTGAGTAGACAATAAATGATTCACCACTCCTAATAGAAGGAGATAATACCCACAAACTCTGTTGAGGTCATTACTCGGGAGTCCCAGACTAGAGCAGATATGTGTCATGAAGAGAGTCTTCAATGATATATAGAGTAATGAGATCCTCAGGACAAGATCTGATATCATTTAGACTAGATATGATGTATTTAGTCTAGTGAGAATTGACACTTTGACCATACTCTGAACTAAGTAGGGTATAGATGGTAAAAGGACGAATTGCATGGCAACATTGCGTATGGAAGTGTTCATAGTCAAACAACTGGCTTTGTGGTCAATTAGGGGTCATTACATGTTGCTAGGTACCACTCTTAACTTATTTGAATTAAGTGTTAATTCAATTAGCCAACATAACCAGGAACCTAACGAGTCACACATACAAGAGATCCGAAGGATGAGTAAAATGGTCTTGAATGGTGATTCAAGATACGAGAAAGTGTTTTTGGATTGTATCGCGATGTGATCATGGCAAAAAACATTGTATAGAATGGATTAGAAACAAGTGTTGTTGGCTTCCAATTTAGTAATTAACTTCCCAAACTTCCATTTAATGCATGCTATTCATGGTCATTAACTTCCTATAACTTTTATTAATGCATGCTATTCATGACCATTAACTTCCCATAACTCTCTATTGGTGATGGGATTTATGGAAGGCCAAATAGTGCAAAAAATAGAGATGATTTTCTTGCATCTTGTGTAAGACATAAGTGAAAGAAAGATTCTTTCTAACACACACACTCTCTTTCTCTCTAACTCTCACAAGAGTTCTTGTCTTTGCTAGCACAAAGAAAGAATTATAGCCATCTCCTAGTGAGGTTTCATTCTTCTATCTTCATGTAGACTTTCATTAGAGACGGTCTACTTTGATCATTGTGATTTATGACAACCCAACATGGAGAAGAATAAAGAACGAAGGAGATCGTCGAAAAGGTACGTAAACATCTTACATTTCATGTTTTTGTTTTCTATATCTATATGCATGAGTAGATCTAGCTTTTGAGGTTTTGTTTTATTTTTCATTGCGTATATTTGATATATATTATGTATGATATGCATTATTGGAACCTTACAGTGGTATTAGAGTCATCTTATGCCTTGTTAGATGTAGAATACATGACATGTGAAAACTGTTTTCATGGTTGTGACAACATAGAGTCCTGTAATGTTTTGTTCGAAATTAATTATAAAAAATGGTTTTCAATATTTCTTTCACCAGTTTGTTCATCAGATGTAAGTGAATGATTCAGTGTGATTAAAAATATTTTTAATGAGATTAAAATATTTAATTTTGAATTTAAAAGAACATGTATGAAATCTGTCTTTCTGTTGGGCATGCAATGTCTATTGGCTAAACTGATGAGGTTACACATGATTTTCGTGGAATTTGATCCTGTAAAAATTATGTGAACATATTTGGGATGTGTTTATGTCTCTTTAATTTTTGTATAATTATAAAAAATGTCTTAACAATTTTATCAAACAATTTTCCAGATTTGACCAATTTTCTAGAAATTGTAGGATCTGTTTTGTTTGATGTTTTTGTATGTTTATATTTTGGTTCCAGAACCTTAAAAATATGTTTATGTGATAAAAATGTGTTAATTTTATGTTTGATGCATTTCTAAATGATTTTGCTCAAAATTTGATTTCCAAAAAAATTTAGAAGTCATATATGTCATTTTTGGTGTCTTATTCGTGTTTCGGTGATCTTAATAATATTTGAGTGATTCCTAAATTATTTTGATCAACATCAAATGACCTAGAGATGCTTGGAATTATGATTTGATGTTCTAAAAATTTTGAAAATTTATAGAAATTAATTTTGAATTAATTTTAGTAGAGTAATAGATTTTCTAGTAAGACTAGAAAAATTAGCATGTGTGACAAAATTGAAGTTGCTTAATTTAGGGCATCAAATAATTATTTTAAGGTAAATTAATTATGAATTAATTTATGGAATTAGGCATCCATGTTAATTAGATTAATATTAATTCCAAATGAAATAACATACAACCAATGTTTTAGGTCCGAACCGGAAAAATTCTGAACCGGTCATTGGTCCAGTTCGGTTTCACCTATTAACCTCTCTGTATAAAAACCGGCTGGTTTAACCATTTTCGGTCGGACCGGACGGTCTGGTCCGGTCCGATTTTAAATCCTTGGTACTGGAAGCACCTGTTCGGTCACGCGGTTCTCCAGCAAACATCTCCTCCAATATCATTGTATCCTCTGTTGTCACAGTACGAGCATTAACCGTAGATGGTGGTGAGTAAGAGAATACTGGATTGGCCTGGACTCTGACATGAAACTCCGTCCGTGCAGCTCTGGTAACTTGAGAAGCTGTATCACGTATCAGTTCCTCAAGTTGCAGATGCGTGAGGTCGAAAATTCCTGGAAGTTGATAAGACAGGTAGACCATGCAGGCGTCGAGATCAGTAGCTACGTCGAAAGGGATAAGCAGACATGCTCTTAAAGGAGGAGCAATCGGATGCTCAGAGGATTGTATTAGAAACAAATGTTGGAAGGATAAGTCTAAAGAGAAAAGGGGTTGGTCAGAAAGAAAGCCTCCATGTGATCTAGGCAACATCACTGCGTTATTCATGTTGATCGCCATGGACTTGCTCAAAAGATATGTAAAGAAAAGGTAGTTTTTTGGGGTGTATTTATAGTTAAAAGATAATCAATTTTGGTTTAGGATTACCTTTCGGAAAAGAAGTTAGTGTTTTAACTATAAATCCTAAAGCTGTCGAAAAATCAGTGTGACTTTTTGAAAGAGAAGTCCTATCCCAACTATGAAAGAGAAGTCCTATTCCAACTATGACTTAAATTTGTTTTAGTTTCCACGAACTGTGATGATCAAATATATTTAGGTACCTACCGGTATAGATTCAATATAATCCACATCGGGTAACTATTTAGAGGAAATCAAGCTAATATCAGTAATGATATAGATAAGGTACAAGGTTTTAGAATTATAATATTTGATAAGTAACTAATTATCATAGAATTAGTGTTTTTGGATTGGATAGTTTGGTCCTGAGTACACGTGTGGATGTAAAAAGCTCAGGTTTTGGTTGGTATTCTAGTGGTAACAATCATGATCAGATGAGAAAAAATGTAAGCTTTCAGCTCCTTTTTAACTCGCCGTGGATTAGCTTCTTCGACTCCATATCCATCCCTGTCTTCGTCTCTGACATCAGAGGTAACTTATGGCTCTTTGTTTTCTTTATCATGTTTCACTCCTACCCACCAAAGAGAAGAGCATAGAACTAGAGTGATGACATCAAAATCATGGCTTGGTGTTGGTGATGCTTCAGATACCTCTGTCTCGTGGAAAGTGCGTACAGCCTGACATCTTATGAGGCAGATCCATCTAGGAAATTGGAAACCACAGAAGCACTTGTTAAAGCAATAGATAATGCTGTTAATGGTCCTAGCGAAGGGGTCTTGCTTCAAGGAATCACCAATCTTGGAGGTGCAACTATATATCTTGAAGATGGTAATTACCTTATCACCAAAACTTCCGGCTACCAGTAGCCGGAGTAGGTAATTTGAAGGTATGTCCACCTATATTCTATAATTTCTAAAGAATGCTTATTTGTCAACTTTTTAGATTTGTCAGTGTTTGTTGATTATTGAAATCAACCATGGAGTCTAGTAGCAGCTTCTAAAAGATAAGGGTACTTTCCAAGACGATTGGTCTGACTCTACCATGGACTTGGAAAATTTGGGATTTACTTGGAATAGGCAAAGCTTGAATCTTTAGGATCTGATACCAACCTTTAATGTATTATGTTTCTGATAATTTACCGTCTCCATTAAACAGATAACTAGAGTGACATTCAGAGCTTTAGATAATTTCCCATCAGAAGGATACCTTATTGATTATCACCTCTATCGACATCAACCTCCTACAACTACGAGTACATAACCCTGAAGGACCTTATGCTATACTGCAACTACAGGGGTGGTGGCATTTCAGTTATAGATTCACTTAGGACTAGCATTGGCAATTGCTACATTGCTCACTTAACAGAGATGACATTTTAGTCTAACGAGGCCATGAAACTTACATCAGAAACTCTTTCCTCGGTCAACACATTTCTGCTGGAGGCTGAGCGAGATAAAATCACTGGGGTTGGTTCACAACTTGACCCGAGCCCAACATACAGCAAGCCTAAATGAAAACTAAGCAACCAGAAGCCTAACTCTGCTTTGCTGCTTCTAGAATCTAACAAGCTCACCATGTACCTGCACAACACACAAGCAAATCCTTATAACAAGAATGTTAGTTGAAATTTAGCTGATAACCAAAGCTGTCAGAATTAGTTAGAACCTTAGCCATTATATTTTAACAATTTCAAATCGATGGATGAAATCCATTCAATACTTTATATAAATACACTCAACGTATTGATAATAAATTACTTTGCAAATACAAAAAATATTTACAAATTTTACATGGTATCAGAGCTATAGATTGACTAATTGTTTAATATTGTAATGGCTTCATCATTAACAAAAGATACTAGCACCACCACACCTCCATCTTCCACCTCTCTTGAGTTTTTAGCCCTTGCCAAGACAATTAACATCAACCTATCATTAACACTCGATTAGACCAACTATCTTTACTGGCATCCTCAAATATTGACTGCTGTACGCGGCCTAGATCTGGAGATGTATATCTTATCAAATCATGAATATCCTCCAGCTTTGATTCCTTCTCCTAATTATGACACTTCTGCAAATCCTATTTTTGTCCCAAATCCTGCACACAAGTCATGGACTAGAGTGGATCAACTATTGTTTTGCTGGTTGCTCACTACTATTGGTGAGTCTCTAATTGTCCAAATGAATCATGCCAACTCTTCTAAAGAGCTATGGAAAATTTTAGTATGTTTGTATGTGTAGACCTCCTTGTCAAGGTCTTGCAGCTCAAACAAAGGCTTTCTTCTCTACAAAAAGGAGCCTACACTATTTCTGATTATATTCAACAGGTTAAGTCTATATGTGACTCTCTCAAGATTACAGGGCATGATATTTTGGGAGCAAGAATTAATCCTAAGTGCCCTTAGCAACTCGGGGGTGGTCATGTTAACGAGCTCTATGGCTTCATCATCTCTTCAGGATGTTCTCTATACTCTGATGATGCACAAAACAAGACTTGAGCAACAACATGCTCATTCTCAAATCTCGCTGTTAAATACCACTGCCAACATGGCAACCTACTTTTAGAACATTAATCGTGCTCCTACTAATGGTAGAGGACACTATCGTCGCAGGGGAAGCAGAGGACGAGGGGGTAGATCGAATAGAATTTCCTGTCAACTTTGCAATAAGCCAGGACATAATGCTTTAAAGTGCTGTAAGCGATTTGACACTAATTGGCAGGGTAACAGATCTTACAATCCTACCTAGCAACCTACTCATCCTACTCAACAAGCCTATATTGCTCATCAATCTACCCAACACAATGCATCAGATGCTACCTCTGACCCTAATTGGTTTGTTGACAGTTGTGCTACAAACCATGTTACAGATCTCTCAATCTCAGTATTCAGAATGCTTACACAGGAAAAGAACAACTGGCAGTTGGTAATAGTTTTAAAGTCCCTATATCACATATTGGCTCATCCTATCTACCTTCATCATCCATTTCTCCTGTCAAGTTGAATAACATTCTTTATGTCCTAAAATAACCAAAAATCTATTGAGATTTTCTCAATCGACAAAAGATAATAAGATTATTGTTGAGTTTAACGATTCTTGTTATTTTTAAGGACAAAATTACAGGGAGGATTCTACTCAAGGGGCTGCTCAAGAATGACCTGTACAACCTTAAAACAGATCCTACTCAAGAATGGCCTGTACAACCTTTATTCTCTACTTTCTTTTCTGCATTATTAGCTGAATCAAGTATAAATGAGTGGCATGCTCATTTAGGGAATCCAAATGCTAATGTACTAAAACACATTTTACAGTCAATTAATTACAAAATTTCAGTCTGCTAAATCTTCTTTACAGTTTTGTGATTCATGTCAATATGGCAAACAACACAAACCACCTTTTCAAACACATGTAATTTTTGCAATAAAACCTCTAGAAATAGTTTACATAAATGTTTGGGGACCTAGTCTTTTTCCTTCTACAAATGGACATAGGTACTATCTTATATTTGTCAATGCCTTTTCTAGATTCACATGGCTGTATCCCCTAAAACAAAAATCAGAAACCATGGCAGCATTCATTCTATTTAAGGCATTTGTTGAACTGTAACTAAACCATAAAATTAAGGCCTTACACAGTGACATGGGAGGGGAATTTACAGTTCTAAAACCATCCTTGCTACAAATGGAATCCAAACACGCTTCAGCTGTCCTTATATCCACCAACAAAATGGGATTCCAAAATGAAAACATAGGCATGTGACTGAAACTGGACTCACATTACTCTCTCATCCTAAATTACCTCTACAGTTTTGGTTAGAGGCATTTCAGACAGCTACATATCTTATCAATCATCTCCTTACTCCTGTGTTAGGAAATAAATCACCATTTCAGAAGCTATTCAAAAAACTACCCTCTTATACTCATCTAAAAATATTTGGTTGTGTTTGTTTCCCCTTTCTCAGATTTTACAATAAACATAAGCTTGGGTACCACACTAGTAAATGTATCTTTCTGGGATACAATCCTATTCACAGAGGTTACAAAGCCTGCACCTTACAGGCCACATTTACATATCTAGACATGTAACCTTCATTGAAATAGAATTTTCATATTCTGCATTATTTTCAAAATAGAAGCCATCCACAGCTACTCCTCCTAGTCTACCAATTTCCACGCTCAGACACTCTACAAGTCATTCCAATGCACTCCCCTAGAGTGGAAACCTCTCTGTAATCATCTCCTTTAAAGACAACAAATCAGGTAGCTAATTCTAATCTTATTCCAGATTCCACATCTTTTTCTCCCAACCATATTGTTCCTCCTAGTGTATCCAATTTACATCCCATGCAGACTCGATCTAAGAGTGGTATTTCAAATCTCTATCTCCACAAAAATCCTCAGAACCAAAATTAACTGCTATTGCTTTATCTGATCCTAAATGGAAGCAAGCAATGTTTGATGAAGTTCAGGCTTTGTAGAGGAATAAAACATGGCATTTGGTGCCCTATGACTCTTCTGACAGATTCTTGGAACTAGGTGGGTGTTTCAAATAAAGTATGATTTTACTGGAGCCATTGCCAAATACAAAGCTAGATTTGTTGTTAAAGGGTTCAAGCAAATACCAGGGCTTGATTGCACATAAACGTATAGCCTAGTAGTAAAATCATCTACAATTTGGGTTATTCTATCTCTTACAGTAAGTTATAACTGGGATATTCAGTAGATTGATGTAAATAATGCATTCCTAAATGGGGCTTTAGTTGAGGAGATCTATGTTAAACAACCAGAGGGTTTTGAGGACTCTACTTTTCTTAACCATGTGTGCAGGTTAGATAACGCTCTCTATGGCCTTATGCAAACTCCAAGGGTATGGTACACAACTCTCATGTCCACTTTTCTACAGTGGAAATTTCAACAATCAATATTAGACACTTCTCTATTCTACAGGTCTACAATTGAAATTATTCTGTTGATTCTAATCTATGTAGATGACATCCTAGTAACAGGAAATTCTAATGCAAGCTCAATAATAATGCAATTAAACACAAAATTTGCATTGAAAACACTTGGCATTATAAGTAATTTTTTTGGATTTGAATCATATAGAAATGAATCGGGCTTATACCTTTCCCAGAGGCAATATGAGCTTAATGTTCTGGCCAGGGAAAATATGATGGATTGCACTCTTTGCTCCACTCCAATAGCCACTGGAAGCAAGCTTTAAGCTATTGATGGTACTCCTTTTACGAATCCCACTCTCTACTACAGCACTATAAATGCTCTTCAATACTTGTGCCATACAAGACCAGACATTAGTTATACAATGAATCGTCTCACTCAGTTTCTCTCTAAGCGTCTCGAATCAACTAGGTTACTTGCAAGAGAGTTTTACGGTATCTAAAGGGACCAATTGGTTACGCTCTTCACTTTCAGCCCTCGCACAATCCTCTATCTGTACAGGCTTATAGCGACTCAGATTGGGCTAGGAATCCAGACGATAGGAAGTCGACAACTAGAGGTTGTGTCTTCCTAGGGGTAATCTAGTGTTTTGGATGTCAAAGAAACAAACTACAGTGGCTAGGTCTAGCACTGAAGCCAAATATAAAGCCCTAGCTCAGGTCTCTACAGAGGTACTATGGTTGCACTCATTGTTAAAGGAACTAGGGTTCACTTTCAAGCACACATCAATTCTCTGGTGTGATAATAATGGAGCACGGTCTCTAGCCCTAAATCCGGTGCTTCATGCTCGGACAAAACACATCGAGGTTGATGTACATTTCATATGAGATAGAATAGAGAAGGAATAACTGGAAGTTCGTTACATAAATACAAAAGATCAAGTAGCGGATTTACTTACCAAACCCCTCGCGGCGGTTCGATCAACGGTGTTATCGTTTAAGCTCAATGTCTCTGTCCATCCCTATTTTCGCTTGAGAGGGAATGTTGGAGATAAGATCTCTGGGTTCGTTCACAATTTGACCCGAGAGCCCAAAAAACAGCAAGCCCAAAAGAAAACTAAGCAACCCGAAGCCCAACTCTGCCCTGCTGCTTCTAGAGAATTCCAACAAGTTCACCACGTACCTGCACAACACACAAGCAAATCCTTATAAAAAATGTCAGTTGAAATTTAACTGACAACCAAAGCTATCAGAATTAGTTAGAACCTTAGCCATTAGATTTTAACAATTTCAAATCGATGGATGAAATCCATTCAATACTCTGTATAAATACGTTCAACATAGTGATAATAAATTACTTTATAGATACACAAAATACTTACCAATCTTACAGAGGCGATCCAGGCGAAAGGAAAATTTCAAGCACTGGATTTAACCTGATAGGCAACGACAATGTTGTGATAGACGTGGTCATTTTATCTGTAGTAGTAGGAATAATGGTGTTATGTCAAGCCAGCACATTCTCTGAAGTACATTGCTATAACAAAGCCACCAGTTTTGGTCGTACTGGGATTTACTTAAAGCTGCTCAGTATGACAAAGACTAGGATCATAAATTGTTACATAGACTACACAGGAATTGTTGTAGAAGATCCTGCGCAACTTACCATATCTAACCGAATTTTTCTTAGTGAAGCATACATTTTATCAAAGTCCATAAATGGTGTTGCCAAAGGTGTCGTCATTGTGGATAACATATTTTCTGGCTCTAACATTGGGATTGACATTGTTCAGTTGGACCAGGCAAATGGTCCTTTCAACCAAATTGATCAAGTCATGGGATTGACATTGTTGAGTTGGACCAAGAAAATGGTCCTTTTAACCAAATTGATAAAGTCATGGTTGACAGGAACAACGCCAAAAGCATGAATGTGAGATCAATAGTTGCTAGGGATCCCTGCAAGGACATGGGACCTCATGGAAGCTTGATTTTAGTCATGTTTTACTGTTCCCTAACCTTATAAACCATGTACAGTACACATTAAGCACAAGTGGTTCCTCGTTTCCTAATCACGCCTTGAGGAATGTTTCCAACAACCAGGTATTAATCGAGTCAAATGTTGCAGTATCTGCAAGTGTTTTTGTGACAGTGGATCAAGGAATCACAGGTTGAAGATGGATGAGTTACAATCATTGATCATATAGAGATCTCCATAGATGAGTTACAATCATTGATCATATAGAGATCACCAAAAGGGAGCTAACCCTTCATTCATGAATCAATCCCCTCTTACATGTCTCAATCATTCATTGTTCCACTTGTAATTTCAAGTCAAAACTTGATATTGATATATTGTATTGATAGATTGATACAAGGTTGTCATAAGCTGATCAAAGGAAACTGCGTGTACTGTTAGTGGTTGAACAAACATCTGCTGCTGATGTTTTGGTTAGGTAATTTAGGATGTTTTTTAAATATGAACGAGGAACTATGTCTGCTTCATGTGTAAGCAAATGTAAAACGGCCAAACTAAATGGGACCAGCAGTTGAAATTGGAAGTTGGACTATAACTAGTTAACTAATTCCTGCTTTTTTTAATGATGTGTTAGTTGTTTTAGAGTTGGTAAACCTATGGATATTTAACGATGTTATATTTAACTATTTGCTTATGTTTGAGTCTAAACATAAATATTTGGGCTCAAAATCAAGTACAGCCCAGCCTAAATGGGCTTTCAAATCCACCTAATCACAACAACATAATGAGCCCGAATAGAAAGCAAAATGGACTCTTGATAATATTAAGATTAAAGTAAAAATATGCGTAATTATTAATATTAATGTGGTTATATTTTTATTTTAATTATAATTAAAAATATATAAAATTAGAAATTAATTAATTTCATAAAAATAATTATAATTAAATTGGTATTAAAAACTACTTTTTATTAACAAATTCAAGAATTTGGGTTACAAAAATTGTACAACTAAAACTAATTACAGTCATAATGAATTTGGACTCAATCGTCTTCTAATTCGCAACGACACAGAGGGCAACTATTGGCGTTCTTCAGCCACTCGAAGATGCATGATTCGTGGAAAGTATGAGAACACGGCATGCGTGTGAGGAGTGCCCCACCAGATAACTCCTCCAAGCAAACGACACAAGTTTCACTCTCCGTTCCCGCGTCCGAGTCAAAACAGAACCTCTGCGTCTTAAGCCTCTCCAAAGCAGTACTGGAAGCACCTGTTCCGACACGTGGTTCTCCGGCAAACATCTCCTCCAATATCATTGTATCATCCATTGTCACGGTACGAGCATTAACCGTAGACGGTGTTGAGTAAGAAAATACTGAGTTGACCTGGACTCTGACGTGAAACTCCGTCCGTGCAGCTCTGGTAACTTGAGAAGCTATATAACGTATCAGTTCCTCATGTTGCAAATGCGTGAGGCCGAAAAATTCTGGAAGTTGATAAGACAGGTAGAGCATGCAGGCGTCGAGATCAGTAGCTAAGTCGAAAGGGATAAGCAGACATGCTCTTAAAGGAGGAGCAATCGGATGCTCAGAGGATTGTATTAGAAACAAATGTTGGAAGGATAAGTCTAAAGAGAAAAGGGGTTGGTCAGAAAGAAAGCCTCCATGTGATCTAGGCAACATCACTGCGTTATTCATGTTGATCGCCATGGACTTGCTCAAAAGATATGTAAAGAAAAGGTAGTTTTTTGGGGTGTATTTATAGTTAAAAGATAATCAATTTTGGTTTAGGATTACCTTTCGGAAAAGAAGTTAGTGTTTTAACTATAAATCCTAAAGCTGTCGAAAAATCAGTGTGACTTTTTGAAAGAGAAGTCCTATCCCAACTATGAAAGAGAAGTCCTATTCCAACTATGACTTAAATTTGTTTTAGTTTCCACGAACTGTGATGATCAAATATATTTAGGTACCTACCGGTATAGATTCAATATAATCCACATCGGGTAACTATTTAGAGGAAATCAAGCTAATATCAGTAATGATATAGATAAGGTACAAGGTTTTAGAATTATAATATTTGATAAGTAACTAATTATCATAGAATTAGTGTTTTTGGATTGGATAGTTTGGTCCTGAGTACACGTGTGGATGTAAAAAGCTCAGGTTTTGGTTGGTATTCTAGTGGTAACAATCATGATCAGATGAGAAAAAATGTAAGCTTTCAGCTCCTTTTTAACTCGCCGTGGATTAGCTTCTTCGACTCCATATCCATCCCTGTCTTCGTCTCTGACATCAGAGGTAACTTCTGGCTCTTTGTTTTCTTTATCAAGTTTCACTCCTACCCACCGAAGAGAAGAGCATAGAAACTAGAGTGATGACATCAAAATCATGGCATTAGATGGTCTGTACCACTAATTCTGTACCTATTCTGTGCCAAAATTAAAACGTCGACGTTTTGACTGAAACTAACGTCTAAGCCAGCGTCTCCTCTGCCTAAGCCAAGCCAACATCTCCTCCTCCTTTTGATTTTGCTCCCCGCTTTACTTTTTCCGTCTTGCTCTTAGGCGCGTCTTCTGTCTTTGTTCTATTACAACCGCCCCTTGTGGTCACACAAAGACGCTCTTTCTCTCCATCAACAACTCACGTACTCTGGGATTTGGTGTTCTGGGTTTTGATTGATTGGAGAAGGGTAACTCGGAGGAAAGAGATGTCGCTGTAATCATGGTCGGTGGATCCACCAAAGGTATGGACTTTGTCTGAAATTTCTTATTTTCGGAAAAATGTGTTCTCCTTGGAGCTGAAGAGTTAACATTCAGTGGCAATAAATTTCAAATCTAGAGAATTTTTGAACATGCATTGGCAGAGACGATCTGATGCTCCTTGTTGGTATATTTTCGCAAATTCACTTCACAAGCCTAGTTCTTGCATATGCTCCTTTTTTCGCTTTACCCAATTGCATAAACGACACAATATATAAATTATAGATTCCAAAGATCGATCCTTTACCGTGCCTTAACTTGAAGAACACCACTTATTATTGTTGCGATTTTCAATTCTCTCTCTCTTTACCAATCTCACTTCTTCGTTGGTTGTTTCCTTGAGATCCAGAATCGCTTCTTCGTTTTATGCCATATTGTTGGTCAGGATTAATTTTTGGTTACTTTTTATTTATTTCTGATAATATTTATTGTTTGACTTGCTCCATTTCTTTTCAACTTATGTTCTGGGAATCATTCTAATGGTTTCCAAAGAGTCCAGAAAGGCAATTGAACCTTCTGAAGAGAAGTGATTTGAACTTTGTATGCAGGATGTTTGAGTAGATTACTTTAAATGATGCACTTTCCTGTCGTGATTTCAATGAAACCCAGGCTCACATTGACGACAGGGATGTCTAGATACTTGAAACGTAAACATACCGTCAATTGACTAAAAGCTATAGCATTGAGGACAGGGATATCTAGAAATTAGAAATGTAAGCTTACTATCAATTGACTATAAGTATAGCATTGACAACGTGCTGTCTAAGTCATATAGAGTTTCTTTGTCAATTACATCTGGAATTCTGCCACAATTTTTAGTCTGCTTGATCACCAGATATTTTTGAGGTTTTCTTAACATTTCAATTGTTGACCACGTTTACAGGAGGAAGAACTCCTTAGGACATTTAATAAACAGATTGAAGAGGACCGAAGAATCGTGATAGCAAGGAGCAATATGAATGAACTAGAGAAGGTAGAATCTAACCATTCCTCTGGATCATAGTGCTGTTTTGCGTCGTTTGCTGAGTGGGTGGGTTTTGCAATTGCTTGTTGTGTACTGACCAAGCAATTTGATAGCCCCACTTTGCACTCCCTGTTCTTTTAACTTTTTTTTTTCCTTTGGAATGCAGGTTCTAGAAGAAAATGAGATGTCATGCATGGACTTGTTGCATGTAAAAACGGATGGTGTGATACTGACCCGTCAAAGTAAGAAGTTAAAACTGAAAGAATAGATTTTAATTCTAGCATCTGAAATTTTAGAATAATGTGTGAAACAGGTTTTCAAAGTAACTCTGAAATCTGGATGACAAGGTGTGGTTTGGGCAGAAATCTGTTGATAGGCCAGGTTTTGGAGCAGGAAGGTCTGTAGTTTTTCCTGAGAGACCACATTCACAATCTGGATCATTTGATGATTTTAGAACCATAGAGTCCACAGATAGGTCGAGATCACGTGGGCTGTACGATAGTTGGTCAAGGCCTGGTGAAGAGAGAAGATCAAACCAAGGTGGCAGGGGAAGAGTATTTCTAGGTGGCGGAGACTTCGACAGGTATATAATCTTTCTTAGCAGTTGCTCTCTTTCTTTTCTTGTGCATTACTTTTCTGTTGAATCCAGTGTCGTCCTTCTTCCTGCTACTGTTACTAGGAACTGTAGCATATGCATTCAGTTTCCTGTTGCAAACCAAGAACAGTTATAAGTTGACCATAAATTGTCTTTTCCACCTTATGAATACAAAGGATGTTGATGAAATGGGTTTTTCTGATCCAACTGCCTGTTGAGTGCTTGGTTCATCTTTTATGAGGATGCTACGGGTTCTTGTATGATAGTTGCCATTTTGAGATACATGTAACGTTAGGGTGTAATGTAGTTTGGTTGTCGTCACTTGGTTTATAAAAAAGGATGCTCCTACCTGGCCATAACTTTGAATCATGTCACTTGCATATGCAATTCTCTTTTCCAAGATGCCTAAATTGAGCAAGGGCATGTGGCCTGTAACGAACGTTTCTAAATGTTTTGCAGGCCAGGAACAAGGGAGAGATGGTGAAGAGCTTCGATGGAGTAGAATCAAGTTATGTCATCAGCTTTTGACAATCGGAATCAATTAATACCACCTTAATTTTATCTTTGTTCTCTTGTTTTTTGCTCTGGAAATGGAGTAAAGAATTCTTGAACACTGGCAATGGAACCATTGCATTGATCTATTGATACTTCAAACTATGTAAAATTGCAATTTTTAAGCAGATTCCTTTGGTGGTTAAATATTTTCTTTACGCTGTTTTCTTTTGAAGTACTTGCAATTGACTCTGATCATCATGCCCTTGACCTTTTGCATCTGTAAATATAGATCAAAAGATTCTCGTGACGACTTTTATGTGGACCATAGATTGAAGTCGACAACTTTATGTTTGAACCATACACTGTAAAAATGAATTGAAGCTGTGGAGTAGACTCACTTTCAAATGAGCACGAGTATATCATTTTTATTTTTTAAACAATTCTTTCCAAGTTTCAGCTGCGAGAAGAAATAGCAATTCTCGATGCCTTGACCTCAAGCAAGTCAATGCTGGTAAACTGTAGCAATCTGTCATTTAACATGTGCTCAACCTGAAACCAGTCAAGAAAGGAATGACATATGTCGAATAACAAAGAAAAAGGAATGTTGTATTTGTTAATAGAGTGAACTAATGAGCTAA
>JANITW010000003.1:59465696-59476310 GCA_027564335.1 Erythroxylum williamsii | reverse complement strand
GATATCTGCTTTGTATTCGCTTGAAGCTTATATACAGATCAAAAGACTCCTAAAGGAAATAAACTTCTATATCTGTATAACATGAAATTTCCTATACAAAGAAAACTACCAAAAAATACAACCACTAATATAGGTAAATATCCTATAAAAATAAAAATGTTCCTGATTTGCTGCATAAATGGAGCAGCCCGAAGATGATGCCGCAATAGCCCCCCTTAAGTTGGAGCATGAAGATTCGAAATGCCCAACTTGCCAAGAAGAAACTGAAACTGATCACTGCCTAAAGCTTTAATGAAAATATCAGCAAGCTGGAGAGAAGAACGCACATGAGCAGTTTGAATATTCCCATTTCGTATCTCCTCACAAATAAAATGACAATCCACTTCAATGTGTTTCATACGCTCATGATAAACAGGATTTGCCGCTATGTGTAAAGCAGATTGACTGTCACAGTACAACCGCATGGAGCGAGAATGATCTACACCAAGAAATCGTAACAAACCCTTCAACCATTTAAGTTCACAAGCAGCAGTAGTCATTGACCGATATTCTGCTTCGGCAGAGGAGCGAGAAACTGTCTGTTGCTTCTTGGTCTTCCATGAAACAGGAGATGTGCTTAAACAAATAAAATAACCAGTCACGAAGCGCCTTGTCAAGGGACAGCTTGCCCAATCTGAGTCACAATAAGCATACAGATTGAGATCAGACTTTGTTTGCAAAAGAATCCCCTGTCCAGGATTGCCTTTCAGATATCGTACTACTCGCAATGTAGCTTCCCAATGACCCTTCTTTGGTTGCTGCATAAATTGAGCAAGAACATGCACACAATAACTCGATTCAGGTTGCGTAATAGTTAAATAGATCAGTCTTCCTACCAGCCGACTATATTGAGCGGGATCATGAGCATCCTCCCCTTCGATAAGAGCAAGTTTATGATTCTGCTCAACTGGAGTTTTCGCTGGCTTGGCACCCAGCAAACCGACCTAAGAGATTATGTCTAATGCGTACTTCCATTGACAAAGAAAAATCCCTTCAGCATTTCTCGCCACCTCGATGCCTAAAAAATATTTCAACCGCCCCAAATCCTTCATATGGAAACAGCTGCTTAAATAATTTTTAAATTTTTGCACAGCCATGGCATCATTACCTGAAATAATGAGATCATCTACATAGACAAGAACATGTAGTTGCACATGCCGGTCGCAGAAAGCAAACAATGAATAGTCTGAGCAAGATTGTTTAAAACCATACTCCTTCAAAGAATCGGCGAGCTTAGCAAACCAACAGCGCGGTGCCTGACGCAAGCCATACAAAGACTTACGAAGTCTACAAACTTTCCCAGGATTTCCAGAAGCAAAACCCGACGGCATTTTCATGTAAACTTCCTCATTCAAGTTTCCATGTAAGAAAGCGTTCTGCACATCCATTTGATGCAGTTCCCAGTTCCTTGCAGCAGCCACTGCGAGAAAAGTGCGAATAGTGGCCATTTTTGCTGTAGGAGCAAAAGTTTCATGATAGTCAATACCCTCTTTTTGATTATTGCCAAGAATTACCAATTGAGCCTTGCACCGTTCTATGCTTCCATCTGAATTATATTTTATTTTGTACACCCACTTGCTGCCAATAGCCTTTTTCCCATGCGGCAAGTCTTCCACTGTCCATGTCCCATTCTCTTCCAACGCTTGAATTTCTTTCTTCATAGCTTCTCGCCATCTTTTATCTTTGACTGCTTCATAGTATGAATCTGGTTCTGAATCTGCAGTGATGCTAGCCAAGAAGGACCGATGTTGCGAAGAAAACTTATCATGATTAACAAAATTGGCTATGGGATAAGAAATACCTGAAGAAGCTGATTGAAGAGATGAACACGTTGAGGGGCTGATTCTCACGTTATTTGTCACATAATCTTTCAGACGAGTTGATGATTGTTTAATCCTGTGTCCTCGGCCCAGCTGGTATTCTACAAGCGCATCCTCTCCTTCTAAATTTTCTTCCCCATTGCCGGCGGCGATATCTCCAGAATTTTCCTCAGTAGCAACACTGTTTCCAAGAGGTTTGTCACTGTCCAATACCTCTTGATCTTCTTCTACATTTTCCCAATCCTTATTCATGTTCAGCCCATCAATATTTCTAGTGGAATTATCATCTGTAAACACTTGTGTAGCATACGGAAAATTTGTTTCTACAAACACCACATCCCTTGAGACTAGATATTCAGACGTTTCTAAATCATATACTTTCCATCCTTTCTTGTCAAAAGGATATCCCATAAAAATGCACCTACGACTTCTACTAGCAAATTTATCCCTATCTCGAAGTGGTTTATGCACATAACAAAGACACCCAAAAGTCCTAATATGATTATAGGAAGGAGGCTGTCCAAAGAGAATTTCATAAGGAGTTTTTCCTGTCAAAACTGCAGAAGGTGTTCTATTAATTAAGTATCCAGCTGCAAGAATGCATTCACCCCAAAAATCGATTGGCAAGTGTGCCTGAAACATCAAAGCTCTAGCCACATTAAGTATGTGACGGTGTTTTCTCTCAACACGCCCATTCTGTTGGGGAGTTCCTACGCAAGAGGTTTGGTGCAATATGCCATGCTTGTCAAAATATTCTCTAAGACACGTAAATTCGCTGCCATTATCGCTCCGAATAATTTTCACGTCCTTTTCAAACTGTCTTTTAATCATAGCAATGAAACTCTTAAGAACACAAGCAACTTCATATTTTCCTTTCAGCAAATAAATCCAGACAGCACGCGAACAATCATCAACAATAGTCAAAAAATAATTGGCTCCGCATGAAGCTGAAACTCTATAAGGTCCCCATAAATCACAATGCATTAAATCAAAACAATCTTTGGCTTTATTGTCACTAGAATAAAACATCTCTCTAGTCTGTTTAGCTCTAAAAAAACATCACAACTTAAATTCCTATTATTTTTACTAAATTTATTTTCTACAGAAATTAGCTCTAGCACCTTATTTGATGGATGACCCATTCTCCTATGCCAAAGATCGAAATCTGCAACTCCAGAAACTTGGCATGCGTTTGCTGAAACCACCTCCTTAAGAAAGTACAGCCCCATGCGTTGTTCACCCGCTCCAATCAGCCTCCTCGTATTTCGGTCCTGTATAGCACATATTTTGTCAGTGATTTGCATTACCAGATTTGAGTCACTAAGAAGTTGTGAAATAGAAATCAAATTATATTTCAAATTAGGCACAAAAAGAACGTGTTGCAATTTCAATCCTCCTCCAAGATACACCGTTCCTTCTTTTAGTGCTACGGCTTCTTCACCATTTGGCAATCCAACTGAACATGGTACAATGTCAGACAAATCTCTCAGACAAGCACTTGTGCCAGTCATATGATGAGAAGCCCCTGAATCAATTATCCAAGGTAAAATTCCTTGCTTACCAATCAACCTTTCATTAGATGCATTCTTTTGTGAGCTCAAAATTCCCAACAAAGTGCTCCATTGTTCATCATTCAGCCCACTAAGTCCCTTCCTGTCATAATCCGTGATGCCTCCGTGACCCCGCTCTGTTGCCAATGTCTGAGTGACATTGGCTCGTGGTATGCCAGCCTTGTCACGACCTCTTCCGCACTGCGCTTGTGTCCATTTCCTCTTCCTTTTGCACTAGAGCGAGGTCTATTTCCCCACCAATCTGGATACCCTATCAACTGGAAACAGGTACTTGAGTCGTGTCCCTCAAGATTACAATTTGAACAAACCATAGATTTGTCCCCCCCTGAATTTCGTCCGCCAACCTGAACTGCAAAGCTCATGGGATGACCTTTCTCTTCTTTTGTTCGTGTCATTGTCCTCACTCGTTCTTGTTGAACAACCATTGCATATACCCTATTCAGGTTAGGTAACGGTTCTGTACTCAAGATATTAGCACGCACCGTACCGTAGCCTTCTTCATCCAAGCCCATCAGAAATTGATGAACTCTTTCTTCCTCCCGTTTCTTTTCCAACTCAGCAGTGAGATTGCATTTGCATCCTGCACAACTACAAAGAGGTATTTTATCATAATTATTCAGTTCATCCCATATAATTTTAAGCCTTCCATAGTAATTGACTATGGTCTGTCCATCCAGCTTACAGTCTGCCAAATCTGACCTCAATTGCTGCACTCTCGGTCCATTCCCAATGGAGAAGCGCTGCCTTATGTCCTCCCATAGATCTCTTACATTCTCCATATGTGAAATAGTTGAACGCAAAGAGGGCTCAATGGTGTTGAATACCCATGAAACAAGCATGGAATTGACTGTCCACCAATCTTCAATCTCCGGCGAATCATCTGCCGGTTGTTTCACAGTTCCATCAATGAAACCATACTTCTTTTTGGCCCTCAAAGCAGTCCGCACTGCCCGTGCCCACTCTTCATAATTTTCTCCCTTCAACTGTACCTGGGTAATTATGTTACCTGGATTGTCATTGGAGCTCAAGGTGTAAGGACTGAAAGTTTTCTTATCAGAACCAGAGATCTCTTCGTCTTTGGGAGGCATGGCTCTGATACCATGAAGAAAACTAAAATAATGGGATAAAAAAGATATCTGCTTTGTATTCGCTTGAAGCTTATATACAGATCAAAAGACTCCTAAAGGAAATAAACTTCTATATCTGTACAATATGAAATTTCCTAAACAAAGAAAACTACCAAAAATACAACCACTAATATAGGTAGATATCTTATAAAAATAAAACTGTTCCTGATTTGCTGCATAAATGGAGCAGCCCGAAGATGATGCCGCAATAGCTTCATGTGTAAGCAAATGGAAAACAACCAAACTAAATGAGACCAGGAGTTGAAATTGGAAGTTAGACTATAACTAGTTAACTAATTCCTGCTTCTTTCACTACAAGAAAAATAAAGTTTAGCGACGGAAATTACCGACAGAACATCTACACATTTCGTCATAAAGATAGGTTAGCGACATAATTTACCGATGGATAAAGGCGTCGGAGAAACGACTGCAGGTAATAATTTGCGATGAATTATAGAATGTTCATCGCAAATTTACCAAAAGAAATTTTGTGTAATTATCGGTGAATATACTGACAGTTATTCTATGTTATCTTGGATCGATAAAGTTACCGATGGATAAGATATATTCGTCGGCAAACTTACTAATAGAATTGGTTATTCCCTTGATAAGTTAATGTTATCATTATCGACGGTTGTTAGTTATCCGTCAATAAATAGAATAGATTTTATTGAAGAACTTTGATTTTTCGTCGGTAAATTTTCTAAAAACTATTTTTAAAATTTTCCATGCATTAAATTTTATTTGATGATGTTATGGTTGATACATAATTTAAATAGTTATAGTTATTTGTTGATTATATTTTGATTTGTTTCAATAATTAATTTGTTAAACAAAAATTTGATTGATGATATAAAGTAAAAATTATCTTAATTGATAATCAAAATTATTGTGTACATAATAAGTATTTGTAATTCATATAAAATGACTACAAGTACGTTATTCATTTGGTGACTGCGGATGCTTTGATTGCTGCGATGAGGTGCTACGTCTCTCTTTCAACTCATCCACCTTATTACGGAGCTGAGTTATGTACTCTATCGATTGTTGCAACTGAGTTGTTAATGTTTATACTGTGCTCCAAAGATCATGAACTTCATTGGGTGTGGACCGCCTACTAGATGTTGTTATACTAGATTGGGATGATTGCTAATAACATGTGTTGGCAAATGAACCTAAGTTGAATATCCTTCTACGATGGTCCCTACCATCCACTACATGAAGATAGATTTGAGTCTTATCAACATCTTTAGATTGCTGAGACTGTCATTGAATGCTTTCTTGTATTTAGTCTTATCATAAAACAATGTTTATGTTAATAAATTGTAATTATTAAGAATTAACATTAAAGTATAAATTTTATATACATTTAGTTCTCTACATTAAGTATTGACAAAGGTCACATCGTCATGCTTGTTAATGTGAGTGTGGAAAAAGAGTTGACGAGCATAGACTTTTCCTGCATCAGAATAAAATGTTATAAGTGAACTATAATTTATAAAAATTTCTGTAGAATTTCTTCTATTTTTATGATATTTACCTCCTGTTGAACAAAGTAACAACGCAGCCATACATGCCACTAGACATTTATAACATTATAATTCTTCATAATATACATATTTTCATTCTAAAATTTGCACATAAAATTAAATTGAAACACACCAATGTAAAAAACAGAGCATAAATGTAAAGTGTAGATACTTACAAGTTTCTCTACATACTTGTGGTTGGTAATAGATCCTCCAATATTTACGAGAAGACTCTCTCCCCCTTGTCCTCCACTTCTGTTGATAGAATTATGCTCTGAAATGGACATTGTTTCAGGTAATATCCAATACTGCTGCCATCGACTCTATTTTTGTTCAAAAATATAAGGCAGTAGTATACCAATTTTGTGTATTGCACCAACAAAGTCTCGATAACATGTACGTGCTCGTCTCTCCATACTTTGTAAATGATCGCATCATATTCAGAATCCCAAAAAAGTTCTTTCTGAAATAAAGGAAAAGCATACAATAAGTATTTATAATCTAATAATATTTATCTAATAAATGTATAAAAATCAATTAAAAACAAAAATAATTTTTTGTACCTCAAACTCCTGATAGTAAAGTTCTTTTGTTGCCTGAGAGATATTTTTCTATATATAACCTTCAATATCAATATTCTCTTTGAATTTGGATGTCATGTTTCTTGAGTGTGGTTTAAAAGAAATCAACATAATATTAAAACAATTAATTTTATATCATTTTTTAAATTTAAACCTATAACTTAATTACAAACATATGATGTTTCATGTATTTTCTCTTATAAATTGTTGACAATTGTAATATAAGGTTAGAGTTAGTTGGCCATTCACTTAGAGTTGGTAAGGCTATGGATGGTAAATGAGGACAAACGAAAACAAGCAAATGAGGAAAATTGAAATTCATGGATTACTAAAAAGAAAACGAGAATAATAGTCTAATCGGGTCCTAAATCTTTAAATAGGCCGTTCAAGTAGGATAAAAAATGGGTCAAAAAGACCTTATTTATGTTTAACCATTTGCCTAGGTCTGAGTCTAAATATAAATATTTGGTTTAAACTCAAGCGCAGCCTAGCCCAATACGGATTTCAATATCTACCTAGTCACAACAACACAAAAGGCCCGAATAGAACTCTGATCTTAGTTTATAATTTTGAGACTAAAGCAAATATATATGTATTTATTAATATTAATGTAGTTATATTTTTATTTTAATAATAATTAAATAATATACAAAATCAGAAATTAATTAATTTTATAAATAATAATAATGATGATGATAATTATTATCATCATTATTAAATTGGTATTAAAAACTACTTTTATTACCAAATTCAAGAACTTGTGTTACAAAAATTGTTAATATAAATGTGGTTATGTTTTTATTTTGATGATAATTAAATAACATATAAAATCAGAAATTAAATAATAATAATAATAATAGGTATTAAAATCTATTTTTATTACCAAATTCAAGAATTTTTGTTAAAAAAATGTACAACTACAACTAATTACAGTAATAATGAATTTGGACTCAATCGTCTTCTAATTTTTGGTGTCAATGTTACCAACAAAAATTAATTTTCTATCAGTATTTTCCAACAACATAATGAGCCCCAATAGAAAGCAAAAAGGAATCTTGATCTTAGTTTATAATTTTCAGACCAAAGCAAATATATGTGTAATTATTAAAATAGTTGTGGTTATATGTTTATTTTAATGATAATTAAATATATTACTGTTAGAGGCTGATGGAGATAAGATCTCTGGGGTTGGTTCACAACTTGACCCGAGCCCAACATATAACAAGCCCAAATGAAAATTAAGCAACCAAAAGCCCAACTCTGCTTTGCTGCTTCTAGAATCCAGCAAGCTCACCATGTACCTACACAACACATAAGTAAATCCTTATAACAAGAATGTCAACTGATAACCAAAGCTGTCAGAATTTGTTAGAACCTTAGTCATTAGATTTTTAACAATTTCAAATCGATGGATGAAATCCATCCAATACTCTGTATAAATACACTCAACGTATTGATAATAAATTAATTATAATTATAATTATGATTATAATTATAATTAAACTGGTATGAAAAACTAATTTTATTACCAAATTCAAGAATTTTTGTTACAAAAATTGTACTAACTAAAAATAATTACAGTAATAATGAATTTGGACTCAGTCGTCTTCTAATTCGCAATGACACAGAGGGCAATTATTTGGAAAATTTGGGATTTATTTGGAATAAGTAAAGCTTGAATCTTTAGGATCTGATTCCAACCTTTTATGTATCCTGTTTATGATAATTTACTGTTTCCATTAAATAGATAAGTGGAGGGACATTCAGAGCTTCAGATAATTTCCCATCAGATGGATACCTTAATGATTAATCACCTCCATCGACATCAACCTCCTACAACTACGAGTACATAACCCTGAAGGACCTCATGCTAGATTGCAACTACAGGGGTGGTGGCATTTCAGTTGTAAATTCACTTAGGACTAGCATTGACAATTGCTACATTGCTCACTTTAACACAGACGACATTTTAGTCCAATAAGGCCATGAAACTTACATCAGAAACTCTTTCTTTGGTCAACACATTACTATTGGAGGCGATCCGGGCGAAAGGAAATTTTCAGGCACCAGAATTAACCTGATAGGCAACGACAATGCTGTGATAGACGTAGTCATTTTTTTTGCAGCAGTAGGAATGATAGTGTCAGGCCAAGCCAACAAACTCTCTTGAGTACACTGTTATAGCAAAGCCACAGGTTTTGGTGGTACTGAGATTTACTTGAAGCTGTCAAGTTTGACACAGACTAAGATCATAAATTGTTACATGGATTACACAGGAATTGTTGCAGAAGACCCTGTGCAATTTACCATATCAAATAGGTTTTGTCTTGGTGAAGCATACATTTTATCACAGTCCATAAACGGTGTTGCCAAAGGTGTCATCATTGTGGATAACATATTTTCTGGCTCTAACAATGAGACTGTCGTTGTTGAGTTTGACCAAGCAAATGGTCCTTTCAACCAAATTGATCAAGTCATGGTTTACATGAACAGCGCCAAAGGCATGAATGTGAGATCAACAGTTGCTAAGGGGTCCTTGCAAGGACATAAGACCTCGTGGAAGCTTGATTTTAGTCATGTTTTACAGTTCCCTAACCTTATAAACCATGTATAATACACATTAAGCACAAGTGGTTTCTCGTTTCCTAATCATGCCTTGAGGAATGTTTCTAACAACCAGGTAGTAATCGAGTCGAATGTTGCAGTATCTGCAAGTGTTTTTGTGACTGTGGATCAAGGAATCACAGGTTGAAGATAGATGAGTTACAATCGTTGATCATACAGAGATCTCCAAAGGGGAGCATGACCTTTCATTCATCAATCAATCCCCTTTTTACATGTTCCACTTGTAATTTCAAGTCAAAACTTGAGATTGATATATTGTATAGATAGATGATACAAGGTTGTCATAAGTTGATCAAAGGAAGCTGCGTGTACTGTTATTGGTTGAACAAACATCTAATGCTGATGCTTTGGTTACGTAATTTAGGATGTTTTTTAAATATGAACGAGGGTCTATGTTTGCTTCATATGTAAGCAAACTGAAAACGACCAAACTAATTGGGACGAGTTGAAATTGAAAGTTAGACTATAACTAGTTCCTGCTTTTTTCACTACCAGAAAAATGAAACTTAGCGATGAAAATTACCGACGGAACATCTACACATTTCGTTAGAAAGTTAAGTTAGCGACGGAATTTACCGACGGACAAAGGCATCGGAGAAATAGTCGTAGGTAATAATTTGCGATGAATCACAGAATGTTTGTCGCAAATTTATCGAAGGGAATTTTATGTAAAGTTACTGACAGATCAGATATGTACTTCCGCAAACTTATGGACGGAATTGATTATTCTGTCGGTAAGTTAATGTTGTTATTACCGATGGTTATTAGTTATCCGTCAGTAAATAGAATAGATTTTATCGACGAACTTTGTTTTTCCGTTGATAAATTTATTAAAAACTATTTTTTAAATTTCCCTTTATTAAATTTTATTTGATGATGTTATGTTTGATGCATAATTTAAACAGTTATGAGGCATCTGTTAACAATATTTTGATTTGCTTCAATATTTAATTTGTTAAAACAGAAAGTTAATTGATGATATAAAGTAAAAATTATCTTAATTGATAATAAAAAATTATTTTGTATAATAAGTATTTGTAATTCATAAAAAATGACTACAAGTACGCTACAAGTACGTAATTACAAAGATCACCTGGGAGGCTCGAACTTTCACCCGAAATTGCTCGCTCACACTCTTTGCACGGCAGTCTCACTTAGATCCGTTAAAGTAAGACTCAGCCTTTTCCCAACCCTCGAAGTGTTTAACTCGCACACTCTCGAAGAAACAACGCGGAAGCAATAAAGAATATAGGCAACAAAAGAACACACAGAGATACGGTCAAAAGACCAACTTTATATTACTTTCCCTCAAAGAATACAAA
>JANITW010000003.1:59419927-59439731 GCA_027564335.1 Erythroxylum williamsii | reverse complement strand
ATAATTATTTATTTGTTAATATATATTATTATTTAAGTAAATTTATTTATAATTTTAATTTTAAATATAAATTATTTTGTGGTCGTATCTCATTTTATTTTTAAGTCAATGTCTATTACTTAATTATTTAGCATTAATTATTAATTTAAGTGTTCAATTTGTTTTTATAATTAATTGAAAATTTAAAATTGAATTCATCAAATTACAATATTTTAATAAGAATGGAATTAGGCTGGAATCAATTCCCTATTATTTCTATATATTCTTTTAATTTCTAAATATGAACAAAAATATTTGATATTTTTAATAAAATTACATATTAATTTATTTTTAATGATTAATATTAAACAATATATACTTAGTTGATGATAAATTAGATTGTAAAAAATAAAATTCATTTTAAAAATTTTTATAAATTATGAAAATTAAAAGAAATCAAAACTACAACTTTTTATTAAATTTAAAAAATAAAAAATAAAAAACCAAAGAAGCTATGTTTCGTTTCCTGTTTGTATATTTGAATAGTTTGTATCGTTTTCCTATATTACTTGTATGATTTCTGCTTTCCTATTTTGGTTATTGATTTTTAGCTTATAAATATTCCTTTGCTATTTTATATATTTACTTACAAATGTCCTATTTTTATAATTTTCCTTTATAACTTCTTTAATCTTTTCCTATATTGTATTATTGGTTACAAAGGTTCCATTTTAGCTTCTACAAGCTCCCTATATACATAGATTATCAATTTCCTCATATTATATGTTTACTTCTTTCTCTCAATCTCTTACTCTAAAGATGACAATTGGAGGAGATTATTAGGGTTAGATGCCACATTGTTGCAAGTCTTGAGGAACTCTTCTTTGATTTAGGTATCTCTCATTTCACTATTCATTCTATATTTTTTAGAGAAGTTTTTTTTTTATTTCATGCTTATAATTTTTGCACTAATCACACAAAGTATAAACATCATATATGAATTAATCAAATATTAATATCTTTTCCGTCGATAATTTTCCGTCACTAATTTCTACTTTTCTTGTAGTGATTTTAACCGATTATTAAACTCAATTTTAACTAATTAAAGTTGATTTAATTTAATATAATTTTAAAGATATTTAATTTGGATTAAAAGGAATTTTAGTATATCTTAGTTTAATTAGTCAACTTTTACAGATCTGAAAAAACAAGAGTCAAGACCCTTTAAATTCAAACATCATACCTAAGTTAGAATTCCACGTACCTTAAGAAAACAAAATTCTAAGACCAAGAACGTGTCTGCTTGTACCAATCATGGAGTTCCCATCTCATCCACGTAATTGATATATCAATCGTAACTTGTAAGAACTTCAGTTTGACGGATCAATGACTTGAAAAATGGACTTATTGACCAGAGTTATTAAATTTCCATTTTCAGCATTACGATTATCATGAGGAGAATCAGAACAGGTCATATATGCATACAATTTCCTAATTTTAATCTGCAGTAATCTGATATTTATTTTCGATATTCATGCATGTCAGTGCCAATTTGTATAATATCATCTTCCTAATCTACCTATGAAGGATTGGGCAGTTCGAAGACAATGAGAGGATTCCTAGTATCGTTCGTACTTGTTTTGTTATCAGTGTTAGCTGTGGTACGAGAATGTAGTTGTTCCACTAGACAACAGAAGCTGTTGGAATTTGGAGCCAAGCTTCGAGGAAGAGCTGGACTTGAACAAGTACGGTCCCTTCAAGCTTTAAAACAGGTAAGAGAGACAGATGCATAGTTGGTGTCTGGTCTGGTCTGGTCTGGTTATACGGTGGTGTCTGAAACTTGATTATGTGTGTTTTTGCAGGACGGAAGAGTCTTTTATCCAATTGCATATGGAGCAGATCCAAGTGGGCAACAAGATAGTACTGAAGCAATACTAAACGCCCTGAATGATGCTTTTGAAGTGCAAAGTGGTGAAGGGATGATTCATCATCTTCTTCTTCCTGGAGTCAATGACTTGGGTGGAGTTGTGATAGATCTTCAAGGTGGAGAATATAAGATCAGCAAGCCAATACGGTTCCCCGCAATTGGTGGAGGCAATGTTTTGGTTAGTCTCATTTCAGGATCCTATGTTCAAATAATGACAGTAGAAAAATATGTATAGATCTGTATAATTTGCAGCTTTCGTCCGAAAATTATGCCAATGATCAAGCACATTGGAAAGAAAAAGCACTGATAAGAGCACTTAAAGTCAAATTTGTTTTCAATATGTCGGCGTGAGTGTGCTTGAAATAGTCACTATTTTGAAACTTTTGTTAAAACTTGAAAAGAAAAAGCTTCAGGTAATCTCTTTTCCCTGAATCGATGAATGTTTTAAACAAGAGCTGAAGAATAATTGGTAAGAATTGGTTGATATGTCAGGTGAAAGCAGGGACTTTCCGAGCATCAGACACATTTCCTGGAGACCGACATCTAATTGAGCTCTGGTCTCCACATTCTCCCCTTCCTGAAGAAACAAAAGACTTCAACAAGAATTCTGATGATGAGTTGAACCATGAACAACAAAACATCCAGGACAGTATATACTATGAAGCTATCACATTCAGGGATATCCTGTTTGACTCAAGTTTTCGCGGAGGTGGAATCTTTGTTATTGACTCTGCCAGAATCCGGATCAACAACTGCTATTTTATCCATTTCACTACTCAAGGAATCCTGGTCCAACGTGGCCACGAGGCTTTCATATCAAGCTGCTTCTTGGGTGAGCACGAAACTGTTGGAGGGAACAAAGACGAGAAGGACTTCTCAGGAACAGGCATTGAGCTTGCAAGCAATGACAATGCCATCTCCGATGTTGTTGTCTTCTCAGGCGCCGTTGGAATTCTGATAAGAGGTCAGGCCAACGTGGTGACAGGGGCACATTGTTACAACAAGGCAACAAAGTTCGGTGGGGTGGGAATTTTAGTGAAGTCTGGAGGATCTCTGAACAGAATCAATGGCTGTTACCTGGACTACAATTCCATAGTCATAGAAGATCCATTTCAAGTATCTGTAACTAATGGCTTGTTCTTCGCTGGGGCCAATATTGTGTTGAAGTCGATTAATGGTCAGATTTCCAGGATAAATATTGTGGATAACATTTTCAGTGGACTTGCCACAGGTAATGTTCCAATAGTAGAATTAGATGGGCAATTTAGGAGCATTGATCAAGTGGTGATAGACAGGAACAATGCCAAGAACATGCAAATGAAATCTACGGTGGGGAAACTGATAGTGAGAGGAAAAGGGTGTAAATGGGAAGCCGATTTTTCTTCTGCATTGGTTTTTCCCAACAGGATTGAGCATTTTCAGTACTCAGTCCAAACTGCAGGATATGTAATGCATGCAGTGACCAGCATATCAGATAACAAGATCGTTGTGGAAAGCAGTGAAGCTGTTGATGCCACAGTATCAGTGACTGTTGAGCAGTAAAATATGATTGGAATTGTTGGATTTTGAAGTTCTCTCTCCTTTGCGTACGATGAACTATGAGATAGTTGTTGGTATGATCATTCAGAGGCGCTTAGGAAATGGAGGTGTCTATGACACGACTGTTGGTTTTTTGTTTTTTTTGGTTCAGAATTGTTGCAGAAACTCAGAGAAATAAAGATCAGGAAACAAATTGACCTTTCTTTAAGTTACAATCTTCAGCTTACAGTTAACAACCTGACCATGTTTAGTAATCAAGCAAAGGACATTAAATTATATCAGAAAGCAGATTAAACATTTTTCTTAAGTCTCATTTCATCGTATTGTTGCCAATAATAACCTATAAAACATTATAGAAACCTATCTTCTTCCTTTTTCCCAGAGCTAACACACGTTGAGCATTTGAGAACTTCTTCGAGCAATGGCTGAACTGAAAATCCGATTTACAAGGCAAATTCACTGAACTTTTGATTACCATAAATTCCAGTTGGAAAGTCTAGAGATCTGTCTTCCAACGGAACAGTTTCCTTTCTCTGTCAATCTCTGTGAAGTTTGATAAGATGCAAAGTCTGGATCTTTAATTTATCAAGAAAGAAACTCTGAATCTTTGAAAAGATTTCCTTTTCAGAAAGTTGGCCATGAAGCTCTACATTGACTATTGGATGATCAAAACATCCAGAATAACAATTTCAAAGATTAAAGTCTGGATTTTTGGAAAGAGTGACAATTTTGCTTAAAAGCAAAGCTTGAGTGCACCTTAGCAACCAAAATAATACTAATGATTTACCTGATATAATAGTTACTCTGTTTTGGCCTTTGAGATATATGTATATGTTGAAGACCAGACATTACAGTAACCAGTGGAGATGAGGAGATGAAATTCCATATCCATTCAACTTGAATCCATCAAAACTTGAGTCCAAATGGAAGCAAAAGATGGCCATAAATTTCAATTCAAGCCAGAAAACTCCACACATGGTTTAGGTTGATAAATACAAACGAAATACAGAATTTATAACAATCCTACTGCATTTGACAAGAATCAATTGGGGGATAATAGTAAGTAGTTTAATGTATTCAAGATCAAGTGTGTTACTGTTGGCAATTTTCGAACAAAACTTCCACTGGAATCATTGTGTTCAATCTGGAATCTTCCTTAATTTACCACCTCTGCTCCTCCATTTATTCAAAACAAACTAACAAATAGAATATCCAGTATTATCAGTACCAGCAATCTGCAATCTCATCCTGTTCTTGTGAATGCGGCTTTTTCTTATTCTTTGGGGGTCCAGAGGCTACTGGATACTGTCTTACACCATTTTTCTGAGGTCTGGCAAGTTCAACATAAATCAATCTGCCATCAACCACCTGAGGATCAAATATCCATAACCAAACATGAGTTTTCTTTGTCAATAAAATCCTGGAAACAAAGGCAACATCAGGAACATATCTGACCCTGCCATCCATATTCTCCAAGGCAAGAATGGCATCATCTTGAGAAGTATACTGAATAAACGCATAAGCTTTGCGCTTTGCTGTGGTTTGATCCTTTACAAGCTTTACTGCCACAGTTGGGTTATTTAGAAACAAAATCCGAGGCTTTAGTGAAACTAATATCTATAAAGATGGAGCATTTAACGAAAGTGAAGAAGTTACATCCATTCAGATCCAGTTTCAAGAATAGCAAGTGAAAATTGATGTCATTACCTTCAGCCACTTCTCCAAAGTTCGAGAATTCCTTGAGCAAACTATTTTCGTTGATAGAATATTCTAAATCTGCAAGTAAAATCCATAATAAGCGTTAGGATAAAACTCTACCAAAAGTTGAGCAGACAAAAAGGCATATATATGGATTCAAGCATGGCAAGTGCAAAAGTGGCTTAGATCAATGGTCTCAAAAGAACACGGGAACTTTATTCTTAATCTCATGCAAAGCTCGTAAAAGAAATGCAACAATAATTTGCTATTCCACATTTTCTCAATTCTATGTGTGTGCCATGAATGCGTGTCTATGCGACCATAACGTACGCAGAAACGGACAGCTTCAAGCTGCACTGTCCCATCAAGAAGGTGAGGTTAGCTAGAGCATTACAGAGTTTCATGGTCCTAAGACCAATCAACAAAAGCGATAACTCCACGCCCACCTTTAGGCATCTTCTTAATTCCTTAAATTTGCGACCTTTTTCGTGATTTAAGGCTTGGAACCACTAAGATGAAGGATAACAAGCAACAACAACAACTGGGAAATCACAGATTATACTCAAAAACAGGATAAGAGTAAGTGAAAGAGTGAAACAGCGAGAGAGAGAGAGAGAGAGAGAGAGCTATTTTACTTCGAACCATGATTCTGCTTGCGAGAGGGAAGTTGGAGTTGGACTTGGAGTTGGAGAGTGCTGCCCTCAAGCTCAGAACTTTTGGGAAATTCCATCGAGACTTGGCGTTTGCCCAGTCAGAAACAGGAAGATACGCTGTTGCTGGTTTTGTTTGAGAGATAGCCAACATCATATTTACAAGGATTTCCCCCTAAGAATTCAAAGACCACCACCGAAGGTCTCTCTTCACGTACAAGAGCTTAGCAGATAGAAGGGCGATATTTTTAGTCTCGTGTCATGTTCCAGGTAAATCGCACAAGCCTCCCTCAGCTTTTATAATTTTGCACACAAGTCGCTCAAAGATGAAAATTTCCATCTTCACCCTTTTTATTTCTTCTTGGATTGATACAGCTCATGTTTTAAGTCACCAACCATAACAGCTTACCACACCATATCCATGGAAGCTAAACCTCATTGACAATACTTGATTTCGTTCTTCGTCTTAAATTTGTCTTAAAATGGCTGCTGAGACAATACGAGCTTCGTAATAGTTCGTGTTGCCCTCAGATTCTTGAACCTGAACACACTCCTATAAACTAGCTCAAGGTATTGTTATAGAGAGCAAAACATGGATATAAGAAGGGAGGATCAATCTAAGTGTTGCTAGAATGCCAAGTGACATGGAGCCCTGGATTCAGATTTACCGTCATTGTTTTGCTCCAAGTGGTCGAGTAATGGAAAACCTTCAGAAAGTGATTATATTTTGTTATCGGTACTGTTTTGCGTGAGAGCTTTCAGTAAATTAGTGCACCAAACAATTTGCATAGCAAGATGTCGATTTTTCAAAGACAAAATAACAGAGAAGTGGTTGGTAGATTCCCCTACCAAAGCTTTATAACATCTTAGAAGCATATCGAAAGAAGTATGCAATCATCTGAGATATTCCAGTTTTTCCTTTCAAAATCATGCAACAGAAACAAATATCTGAATACAAAACATTGCTATCTCCATGAATCGGGTGCCATGTAGAAAACCCCATAGCAGAACCAAATATCTAACTTCAGTAGCTTCCAGTCATTCCATGACAACTTTGGCTCCAACAACCTTCATCTTCTCAATAATATTCTCTGCCTCTTCCTTTGATACTCCTTTCTTCAGTATTGCCGGTGTCTTCTCCACCAAATCTTTTGCTTCCTTAAGACCCAAATCAGTGAAACTCCTAACCTCCTTGATTACTTTGATCTTTGAAGCTGCTTCAAAAGATTCCAGTTTCAATTCAAATACTGTCTTCTCTGGTTTCTTCTCTTCCTTGGAAGCTGCAGCAGGAGCATTCATTGCCATAGCAGCAAACCCACCAGCACCGGGTTTCATAACCCCTATAACAGGCGGTTCTGTCATTCCCTTCTTCCTCATTATAATAGAGCTGAGTTCAGCAACTTCCGTCAACGTCAGCCCCGCAATTTCATCAACCAACCTGAAAACACGTTCTGTTGGAGGACTACGGTGCTCAGCCGGATCGAAAGTTGCCGGATCATAATCAGCAGGAAGCCTTCTCTGGTCAATTTCAACCTCCTCAGGCTCTTCCTCCTCCACTTTCCTTGCAGGTTGGGCATAGGTTCGAGCAACTATCGCATTGGAATCAATCAAATTCAACTGCATTATATAGGAAAGAACAGATTTTGCAGAAACCACATTTCTCAAGTGATGGCTTGATCTCAACATCAATCTCATTTCAAAATTCCAACTTGCAGTCTGCTATTCTTCAATTCCAGAAATCAAATCTACAGAAGACCCAATATTGAACTAACCGTCAAGCAGCAGTTGGCCTGGATTCCCAAAAACATAGAAAGGCAGAGCACATTCAAGAAAAAGCAGTAGATGAGCGAGATGAACTGTACAAGCATAGTCCAGAGACAAAACTGGAGAATAAATGAACAGATAAACAAGTCTTTGTAGCCAATTCACTGGTATCAAACAACAAGACTATTTCTTGATACATCAGCTGAAGCGATAACCATTCAAATTAAGGCAACTCTTAATTCAAGAACAGTCAAGAATTTGATTAACAAAAGCAAACACAAGTATTCGTTCAAAGAGCAAAACCCGAAATCTGAACAAAGAACAAAACACGAAAATCAAATAAACCTGTTTAAAGGTCCTTACATTCAGAAGTATCTGCATGAACTCTTGAATTACAAAGGTCAATTTTATGAAGAAATTGGGGACAAATGGAGAGACTCGGGATTCCCTCCTTCTCTACTGTCTTCACCACCTCCCTCAGTGCTACCTGCACTTTTTTTTTTCCACATACCCATTAGGAAAAAGCTCTGCCCCGCCAAAATTGATAGAAATAATTACACATACCAAAAAGGGTATTAAATCCTATTAACTTTTTTTAAGAATAAGAAGAATAATACCAACAAAGGGTCTCCTGTAGTCCAAATTCAACCGGTCGACCACGCGAAACCCCGGAAGCCCAAACGTAAGCTTCGTTCCAGCTGTCGGAAGTTGAACTTCGCGCGATTTGATCCCGACACGTCGCCGCGAGCTGCTCTTAGGTTGGAAACACGGGTGAAGAGAGAATGGGATAGCCAGACGGCTATCTTGTACTGAGAAAAGGAGAAGGAGACGACAATGGCAGGTAGAGATTGCCAGAGATCATCGAGTAACTACTGCAAAATAGAAGGGTCTGCTTTAACAGGGAAATGTAAAAGGACCCTAAACTGGGAGAGAAAGGTTAGGGATGAGTAGTGGATTGGTTGGTTAAACCCTGAAATGCGGGCTTTAGGCCTGTTTCAAGCCCAGCTTCTTCCTTTCTAAAATAAAATTCTCTTGGCGGAAAACAATGAAACAAAGATGAGGTGAAAGAGGAGTGCCAATGTCAGCAAAACTAAAACTTTCCTGACGTTAAGACCTTTGACTATAGGAGAGCGAGAGAAGGAGATAGAGAGATGGAAACAGGAAGAGTGGTAGTGGAGAAAGTTGGACGGAAGTCAACAGTCACAAGATGCTTCTCAAAATACCCTCTCAAATTCATTATCCCCACAAAGGTTTCATCTTTGATCACAAATTTCTGAGATTTAGAATCAAGTCACACACCATTCCTACAATTCTTGTTCTTTGGATTCAATGTTCTCCAGGTGGGTTCTTCAAAAATCGATGCGGTTTGGATTTACACCCTCACTTATGGCGGTGGCATAGTCTCTGTAGGCTCCTTTCTTCTAACGTCTCTCTGCTTTTTCTGTTTTGTACGTGTTGCTTATAATTTATGTTTAGATATCTTTTATCATTCACTTATGTGTGTTCTAGTTTGCAGGGTGACTCCATACTATGTGAACTTGTGATTGGAGATGGATGTACTACTGTTCTAACGACTCAAGCTTCCACCAAGGTTGATCTTTTCCGTTTCTTTCATTGTTGGTATTCAAGTTTGTCCAAAGACTTTGCTTTGAATTTTTTCTTGTCTTGGAACGATGTCAGTGTCAGTAGTTACAATGCTTTCCTTCCTAATATGTTTCATGTAGGTTTACAAGTCCCTGGATTCCAAATGTTCTGAGCAACTTTTGGAGGTAACTATATTCTATTTTCTTTTTTTTTTAGGGAACTATATTCTATTTTCTGGTAGTATAGACTATAGAATTCATAATTGCAAGATGGTCCAATATCTACTTCTTTGAAGGGGTTGAGATCATCTTTTTCTCCTAGCTGGTTCTGTTCTTCAAGTCACAGGGTTTTTGTTGGAATGTCAAAATAAAAAGTTTCACAAATTAACATCGTTGAATAGTTGTGTTTGGACATTGTCAAGTGAGGTTTTTCCATTGTATGCCATGTTCTAGGTAAAAGTTGGCAGTGATGCCCTCTTGGCTGCCCTTCCAGATCCAGTGACATGTTTTTCAACTGCAAGATACTCTCAGAAACAAGTTTTCAAAGTGCTTTCAGACTCTAATCTTGTAGTTGTTGATTGGATTACCAGCGGGCGCCATGAAAGTGGAGAGAAGTGGGACTTTGAGCTTTATAAGAGCATCAACCGCATATTCTTGGAGGAGCAGCCCTTGTTTCTGGACACTGTAATATTCTTATTGTTTACAATCAATTTCATTCATATTTAGACATTTTTCCATGTCAATAACCCATTTTCATATTGGATTGACAGATTGGAAAATCATTGCCAAATCATGCAAGTCTATTATGCCATTAGTTAGTTTATCCATTTGCATTGAAATCTTCCAATTTTCTTTAAGTTTCTACTTATTACTGCAAGTTACAGATTAGTCTTTATATATTTACACACTGCTGCTTTATATCCGTTCAGACACCTCATCTCGGTCACTTGTTACAAAAGATTCTGATTGCTACTCTTTCCAATTTGTTGTCACCAAATCATAAAATTTACATGGTTTTATGGATCCATGTGATACCATTGACTTATAGAACTATATACAGAGTTGTTTTAGGTATTTGTACAAAGGAAACAAATGCATAAACATCTTTCCAATCTATCGATATAATAAAATCTGAGGTCTTCCAAAGTATTTGACAAATTGTATTGTTTCTGACAATAATTTTTGTGTGTTTTAAAGATATTTATAAAATTCGAACTCATGACTTATTTCTTGCTTCGCTATTGTTTCTGAAAATATTGCAGGTATTGCTGGAGCAAGGTAGCATCACAAGTATCACAGAACGCATGCAGGATTACCAAGTTTCTGCAATGATAATACTCATGGGGTATACAGTAAATCGTTTATAGAGTAAAACCTGTTCTCTTTTCTTTGCTTAATCATTTATTTCGAACTGGCCTTAATCTAATCAGTTGACAGGCCCTGAAAGATTAATGATATGCCTATATGTGAGTGTGATTTCTCTGTTCTAGGCCAAGGTTGAGGCAGATTCAGATTCAGATTCAAGAAAACGTCAAAAGGATGATGTCTGAACAATTGCGAGCGCATTTCACTGGCTTAAGTGGCCATGCAAAACTAAAATCTGATCACTGCTTTATCAAACCACCTTTTATTGCATCTAGCAGCAGTTTTGGCCCTAAGGTACGTCGATTCGTCTTGCCAAGACATGTTCATTATCCTATGAATAACATTTCTATCGACTGTCAATTCCTTGTTCTGCATTAATCTGCTAAACTTTGACAAGTTTTCTGCATACTCTTGGAATATCATTCATTTTGACGCTAGGACGAAACCTCAAGGCATCCTCTTGCATATAATCTTGTTTAGTTACTTGGAAATCATTCGGTTGGGGGTGCAACAAGTTGTTTGTCAATTTGTGGTATCGATTTTGATGGTAAAATGTTAGCAGTGAACATTCTTAATCATTAGACTTCCCTTCTTCTATTTCATCTTTTCTTCTTGCTGCTGGTTTTCTACCATCTAAGTCTGTCCTTACCTGTTGATGCAGGGAATAGGTGTTGTTGTTAGGATTGCTGCAGTGACTACCGAATCAGTGTACAGATTCTTGAAAGAACAATTGTTAGGCTTGGAAGCACTAATTGGGGTTCCACCTTACACTTGAAACATCAAGTAACCAATGTCTTATCCATGGCTGTTCTGTTCTGAAATTCAACTGTGTTTTTTTTTTTTAATAATCTGTATTTTTCAATAATTAAAAAATAAATTGGTCGTTCAATTGTAAAAGTTTTAAATTAGCTAAATTTTTGGTGCTGTTTTAAATTTTTCAGTTTAGTTTACTTTAATAATTCGTATTGATAAAATCATATTGATTTATTAATTAATTAATTAGTTTTCTTAAATTAATCGATTTTTATAAATTAAAATTAATAAATTAATTTATATTTAATATAATTTTTCAATTAAATTTTAACTTGGATATATACTTATTATTTTAATAATATTTTAAATATTTTAATTTTATTCAATTTTTATGTTTTGTACTAATTAAATTTTTTATTTTACCAATTTAGTTTTTAAAATATTAGTATTTTTTATTGTTGTCCTTAGCTCAGTTTTGACAAATCTATAACTATTAACGGGCCCAATTTTACTATGAAATGAACACCACCTTAGGCCCAAGCCCATTGTTAGGCCAAGAACTCTCTCTTAAGTTTGAAATGCTCTTTAGTCTTTATACTAAAACTGGTTCATATGATTAATGAGTTTAGTCAATGTCTTGAGGTTGACCAAAATTAGTCAACCTAATTTGGTATTTGTCAATTGACTAACATAGTTTCTTACAAATGTTCATATTGTCCTATTGCTCTTTATACTAAAAATGGTTCATATGATTAATGAGTTTAGTCAACCTAATTTGGTGTTTGTCAATTGCCTATCATAGCTTCTTCCAAATGTTCATATTGTCCTCTTACTTTGAAAAGGAAAAGTATTCCTCTTCAATTAATCATCATATTGTCTAATCATTCACCAAACCTTTAGGACTTGCCTTACTAGTGCACTTGCCACTAATTTTAGTAATTGAAACCCTAAACCAATGTTTTGTCATTTATAAGATACCCCTTATAGCTATTAATGCATATTATTAAATCTTGCATATCAGCGAAATTTTTACTGAATTGTTGTTTTGTTATTATACTTTGATAGCTATTAAACAAGGACAACACGTGCAATTAATATTATTTCAAAGGTTCTTGAAATAATATATTGGCTATTTGCACCTTAAATTATTTGACAAGATGAAATTAAAATGTTGGTTCAATTTTTAAATTTATAATGTGCATATAACGATTAAATTATTCAATAAATTAATAAATTTAAACTGAAAAATTTTGGTAAACTCAATTAATCACTAATTAGTCAATTGGATTTGAGAATTTTTAGATGTTAAAGAACACAAATGGGTTGTTTAAATTTGTAAATTTATAAAATACATATTATGATTAAATTATTTAATGAATTAAACTATAAAAATGGTCAATTGAGTTAATCACTAAAGACTCTTGGTAGAAGTCAAAGAGTACAAATGGGATCTTTATCTTTATGAAATTGCAGATTTTGGCTTTGTCCTCAAAGGACAGCTGAGGTAAGAGTAAGACACACCTCCCAAAATCTTCCCCCAAAAAATTAAAATTAAAAAAGAAGCAAGACTACAATTTGGACACATATTCTTGTTAGGTTTAGCAATCCGATGAATATGAATCATAAAAAAAGGGGAGACAAAGGTTTTAATGTCCTGAAAAGTAATTTTTTATTTTAAAAAAAGGACCAAATAATAATAATTAATATGTGAATGTCCTTTGTATGGGACACTTCTTTGGTGGTATGGCAAAAGCTTTACAAATCGAGGCAAGGCCACTTCCTAAATTTTGCAAGGGACAAGATTAATCACGCTCATTTTTGTACTGCCCCCATCTTCAATTAAAATAGATTATATTGTGTATAATAATTAGGGATGACAATTGGGCCAAAGCTCCGGTATTTTTAATTAGACCTGAGCCTAAATATTTTAATTAAAATATATAAAATATATATTTTTATTTTAAAAAAATTATTTTAAAATTTTAATAAAGCGGACCATTGTCATTTTTGATAATGATTATTATCTAAACTTAAGAACTTAATTTTTATTTTAATTTAATTTCTAATATCTTAAAAAGATAACAAGATAATATAAGGATAAAGCTGTGTACTATCAAATTTTCTCAGACCTTGTTTTATTGCAAAATTTCGGACTAGATGTGATGTGTGATATATATATTAAGTAGTTATTTGAAAAATTATTAATATTTAAATTTTTATATTTTTAAATTTTAAGTTTTTTTGAAAATCACTTCTCTTGTATTTTGGTTAAAAAATTATAAGTAAATATAAGTACCATCAACATCTAAAATTGTAGTACTCAAATGCTGCTTATATTAAGATTCAATTAAACTCCTAAACCCTAATTAAATTTAACTCAAATTAATAGTTGATTATAATTATCTTAAAATATTAATTTAAGTAAATTTTATTTATTAAGTTTAAGTTTAAAAGTTGAAATGAATTATCATATTAATAATATTTGATTAGTTCACGTTAGATATTCATATGTTAAAATATTCATATTGTGCTTGTTTTCTTATTATTTTTAATTGAAGTTTAAAAGAATTCTTTTTATATAGAGAGATTAATACATTTAAAGTAATTATTGATTAATGGGTTAGAAAAAGAACTTTAAACACTGTAATTTTGATTATTTGGTGAATTTTAAAAGAATAATATAATGATATTCTACTATTGATTATATCATGATATTCTACTATTTATTATAAATGATTTATAATAATTTAATATCAGAAATTAGAAACTAAAATCATTCACAAACATTATTCAAAACAATAAAAAAGCACAAAAATTAATGACAATTAATGGCAATTAGTGAGATTAACAAATGAGGTGACCCAAAAAAAAAAGAAATAAAAAAAAACCTAGAGAGAGAGTAATAGAATGGAAGAACTATAAGGGAAAGGCAAAGACGACAAAGGTACACAATGGTGGGCTGTCTTCCCGCCATTTACACCACTCCCCATCAGACACATCACCACTCTCTCTCTCTCCTGAATTTTCCTCTATTTTTACATTTTCCTGGAAAATTATTTTCTCGAGAAAAAAATTGTAGCAGTCAAAAGATTTTCCAATTTGAATGGGTGTTTTTATCTCCTCCCAGTCTTCTTATGTCACACATACAAACATACATGCTCTATAAAACAAAACTCACTCTTGATCCTCTCTTTCTCTCTCTATAAAGGGGTGGCAACAATTCTGGAACCTCCTGAATTTAAATGGAGGAAGATAGACATTCCCTTATATAAGCATCAAAAAGGCCTTGGAATCCCACAAGACACTGCTTTTTCTCTGTTGGGCTTCGTCAAAGTTCTTTCCTTTTGCTCATCAAAAAACCTTCCTTCTTGTAATAAGCCTGATATACATATTATACATCTCAAATTCTGAGCTTGTGAATTGCAAAACCCACTAGAGAAACAGGGAAGTTGAAGAAAGATTGCAACTTTGGAAGAAGATGGGAAGAGAAAACAGATATAACAATCAATCATCAAGGGCCAGTAATGGAGATGATGAGTTGGTGATGGACAAGAGCAGTACTGCTGCTCCCAAGCCTGCATGGCTTGAGGGATTAATGGCAGAGACATTCTTTGGAGCTTGTGGGGTCCACGAGAATCGCAGGAAGAATGAAAAGAACGTATTTTGCTTGCTCTGTTGTCTTAGTATCTGCCCTCACTGTGTTCCTTCTCATCGCTCGCACCCTCTTCTCCAGGTTTAATTTTGCACTCTCCTTAGTTTCTTCACTGTGTTCCCTGATTATTTCTCCTTCTGGGATCTTTCTCCGACCTGTTTTTGCTTAATTCTGTGGTGGGTATGAGCTTTTTTCTTTGAATTTTACAACCCTAAAACAAAAAAACATCATTTTTTTCTTCTGTTCTTTCACTTTTCAAAGGAAAACACTGTTGGAAAGCATCTTTCTTTGACTTCTTTTCCTCTTCCAATCAATTATTTCTATTTTGGACGGAGCATGATTAATTCCACCTCGTGTTGGTCACACACAGTTTCGAGCCTTACAATTTCTCACCTTTAGCTCATCTTCCAAATTCCTTGAAAATATTACAGAATCTCCGCGTCCTACCTATGTTTTATGTTAAGATTTCTTGGCTTGCCATTCGTCACAGTCCACGGTTTCAGTTGTTTATAGGTTTCATGGAATAACTTTTTTGTCTACTAGTGTTCCCTGTCCAATTTTCTGGATTTTTGTCTTGAAGAGCTTCTCAAATTCTCTTTTCTGATATGAATTCAGCAAATCTTTTCTGATATGAATTAGTTCTTGTTTTTTTTCCCCCATGGTTCTCTCTTTCCAATTCTGAAATCTTAGTCCAAAAAAGTTCAAAATGCTTTTGTTGAATTCCTTAGAAATTTCAACAATTGAAGAAAATTACATCCTGTGAATGCTCATGAAGAATGAGAATTATTCAGTGAAATTTGATTCACTCTTCTTCAAGGAACTTATTAGATTTTGTTTATGGAATATAGTTAATGCATATGGAGTTCTATAAATGGATTATCGTGTCTCCCTTGATTCCTACTTTTTGGTTTTGGTTTGTTTCCCATATATAGAAGATCTCTTTCCTATCCATTTCCTCCTGCAAAGGTTCCTCACCTGTTGCTTTCAAAGAAAGCGAAAGTTTGACCACATATACCCTTTTTTATTTATCTCTTATCAAAAAGATCCAGTTTTTATATGGTTATCTGGCAAAAGCTTTCAACTTCGTAGGAGCTCACAGTTCATTTATTTTCCTTGTCATGAGTGGTGGGTAGCCTAACTTTTTCACCTAAATTATGCCAAGCTTTCATGTTCAAAATCTTAACATCACTTTCATGATTTGATTACAATCATCTGCCTCTTAAAAAGTTTTCAGATTTGATTTATCATCTCTGTGTGTTCCAACTTCGACTTGTGGCTCTCTTTTTTTTTGTTTTCTATACAAAATATCTTCTTTTTTTCTTTTTTTTTTCATCAGATTCAACTTCAGGTTGAGGATATGAGCTGTATTAATTGAGGTTGTCTGTCCCCATTTGACAGGTGAGAAGATATGTTTACCATGACGTCGTTAGATTGGGAGATCTTGAGAAGCTTATTGACTGTTCTTACATTCAGGTATTTATTGTTGTCCAACCTTTGTTGAAACCTGAAAAAGATGAAACATGTTAAGAATTACAATGATCATCTGATCTCTTAGGTACAGATAATGAGATGGTATTTTCTTCTTCTTCTTCTTTTTCTTTTATTTCTTGTAGCCCTACACTATAAACAGTGCCAAAGTTATATTCTTGAATCAAAGACCACAGTCAAGGTCCTGCAAGAGCTCTGCCAACATTTGCTTCACTTGTGACAGGATTCTTCAGGAGCCATTCCACTTCTGCTCTCTCTCATGCAAGGTCCAATTTTAGCTTTTGTTTGATTGGTTATATACTGGATTTGAATCTGTATTTTGGTATACAGTATTTAGGAAGGTATAGCTAATAAAAGATCTTTTGTGTTCCTATTCTTCGTGATTTATCATTTCCAAGTATAATAAATTTCATACTTTGAAGTGACTTGTAAAAAACTAAGTCCTAAACATTTCTGACATTGTTATGAAATTGGAACAACAAATGCAGGTTGATCACTTGGTAGATCAAGGGGAGGATCTGTCTTCGATAATATACCGAATCGACGAATCAGATTTCCCGTTTTCACAATTCGAAGGATTGAGGATGGACAGCACAGAGATGATGGATGATGATGGTCAAATTACACCTAGCTCAATTCTACAGGATCCATTGCAATTCAAAGGCCCTTCATGCTCTAACGAGACCATGGTGAATTCAGTGATCTCTCCGGAGCCAGAAGTGATGAACAAGAAGAAGAAAGGAAGTCGGTTTTTACCAGGATTTGTTCTCTCCTTGAGCAGCAGAAGAAAGAGTGCTCCTCACAGGGCTCCTCTTTCCTAATAATGCTTCTGAAAAAAACCAGAAACAACCAAAAAAAAAACAACAAAACTAAGGTGGGATTAAGCCAGAATAACATGAAAACATCAATGGAGTTTGATTTGTATCAAGTAGTACGATGGTCTGCTCACAAAAAAAAAAAAAAAAAAAGTTCACATGTGAGCTCTATTTCTGAAATGCTAGCAGCTGCATGCGCTATTCTATCTTTAGTTTTTTTTTAATATTTTTTGTTCGCAATTTCACTATCGGAATTTGCATGGGGCACTTCCGTTACTGATTTTAGGTGGTTGTTGAGATAAGTACAGAACAGTGTTGGAAATCTGGCTACTCTCGCTTCCACCAATTTTGTACTCGATGTAATGGAAGATATTGCACGTAAATATACTATTATTATTTGCATTTGTTTTTACTTTTGTTTCATCTTAATTATATTTGGTAAAATAAACATATTCTTATTTTTTATCAAATGGAAAGTGATTTCAAATTCATAATAAAAAATATATATTAATTTTATGTACCTTGATCAATGTTTTCAAATTCCATTAAGATATGAATTTTAAGATTTAATCGGTATTAGAATTTTTTAAAAAATAGGTTAAAGTTTAATTAAAAATTATTATATATAAATTAATTGTTTTATTTAATTTATAAAAATTTATTAATTTACAAAAATCGACCTATTAGTTAATAAATTGATCTGTTTTTAACAATAAGAGTTACTAAAATAAATCGAGCCTAAATTTTGAAACTGAACAAAAAATTTAGACAGTTCAAGGTTTTTATGGGTTGAATGGTCAAAAAAGTTAGATTTTTTAATTATTGGATTTGATTTTTTTGTTTTAGTTTTTATATTTTAAATTTTATTTTTTTCTTTATAATATTGTTTAGTTAAGATACACTTTATTATGTTATATTTTATTGTTTTTGTTTATTTAAAATTTTAAAATAATATTATATTGAAACTTAAAATTTCAATACTATATATGATGGAGCAAATTTGTGCAATAATTAAATAATAATAAAAGAAATAAGTGATAATTTTTATAATATGATGACTAAAATAGAAAAGACTAAATCACAAATTTTCAATATATTTATTCTTAAAAATGGCTAGAAAAATGGTAGGAGTAAATTATCATAATGGCAAACTTTATTTTTACATATTTAATTTTTATTGAATGAAGGTTGAAAATAATTTATTTTGAAGACATTAGGTTTTGATATGACTAAATAAAAACCCTTTGAATTGAACTATTAGAGGACTAAAGCTTAATTAGTGCTTAGATTGGACCTCCTCAAGATATTATAATTTTCTAGTTAATACACCTAAATTAGTTTAATATTAACTCTATAATAATAAGCTTGTAATCTTGAAATTTTGACATTAGAAATTAATTATATGCAATTACTCTTTAGTCCAGGCCTTTATTGCAATTACTCTTTAGAAGTATTGTTTTGTACAAATTTTGGGTTAGTGAGAAAACAGGAAGAGAGAGAGAGAGAGGGAGAGAGGAGGGAGACACATAAGGCAGAAAGGTATGCTCACAAGTTATGTTGTACTTGATCAAGTACTCCTGAGTTTAAGCAAAATGACACATTTTGGTATTAAAAGCTATGAGTGAGTGAGGAACCTATAGAACCAATGATTTTTGTTTTCCTAGAAATCTTGAAAATGACAAGACAAAGGAGAAATAAGTTAAAAGAGAGGGAGAAAATTAATGGCATAGCTTTGTTAAAGGGTAAAACATTAATATTGGCAAGTACATAGGCAAGCAAGATTTTTTGTTCCTAGCTTCATTGTGCCTTCAGTTTCGGTGCGATCTCAATCGTCCAATTTTTGTGAGCTCCATTTATTGAATGGATAGATTTCTCTAAAACAAAATTGAAACAGCGTAATAAGAATAGGTGATCTGGTCTCAATTTGTAGATTCACTCTTATTATTTTCCCTTAATTTAGTTATAATTAATAACTTTTTATGCAACAATTATAAAGTTGTGATATTGAAGTTAAATATATTAACAATAAAAGAGGTGAAAGATAAGTAACTCTCTTATTGTTTAAAATTTTTAAAAAGCTCATAATCTTTAAAATCATCCCAAAATTTTACTAATTATTTATGTTTTAAAAAAATATCTTAAATTTTAGTTAAAAAAATAAGAATGAAATACATCAAACATAGAGTAATCAAATGTCACTAATATGGTAACTCAATTCAATTCTTAAATTTGACACCAATCAATTAAACAATACTTAAATTAATAGTTTAAGATAATTATAAAAAATTATATAATTATAAAAAAATTATTTTATGTTAGATTTAATTAGTTCGCTTTGACTTCAAAATGACAACAATAACAATCCAAGAAAAAATTAGTGAAAATGCAGGATAAGTTTAATAGTCTATAATCTTACCCCTAATTAGTATATAGGTTATATATATATATAGTCTCACTTAATTGTCAATTAAGTAGTATTTAATTAATACAAATGTAATATTCATGCCATATGTATTTCGTCATTTTTTTAATGAATACGTATATTTCAAATTTGTATTAAAAATATATAAATAAAAAGATTTTTTCAAAAT
>JANITW010000003.1:59345121-59355795 GCA_027564335.1 Erythroxylum williamsii | reverse complement strand
TTGAACAACAACTTTTTAATTTAACATTGAATCTATGCGTGTTTGATTGTATGAATAAATCTGTCAAACCTCCATTTCTAGGTTAGCTAACACTAATGTTTTAAAAATCGGACCAAAAATTAAACCAATAAGATAAAAAATTTAATGTTGAAGAGGTTCAACCAGTATCAAACAGTTGTAAAACTAGTTAATGATTGAATAAAATTGAAGAATATAAAAAATAATTAAAGAATATTATCCTTACCAATTAAAATTTTAAAATTTAATTTAAAAAACACTATTAAATAAAAATTGATCGGACTGATTTGATTTATAAAAATTGATAGTTTACAAAAACTAACCAATTAATTAATAAATTGATTAATTTTTAACAAAAAAAATAAATTTTAAACTAAATCAAATCAAAAAATTAAAAACTAAATCAAAAAGTTTAGTTCGTGTAAATTATTCCCTCAACTAATAATATTTTATTAAGAGTAGACATCTTAATAAAATGGAAAGACTAGTATAACATTATGCTTCTTCTTTATAAAGGAAGTAACTGATCATACTAAAATATGAGAATCCTTAAACAAATACATGTTTGATAACGGATATGTTCACTAAATTGACCTGTTATAAAATTTCATATAAAATATTACTTATGTATCTATAAAAATGATCATTAGATAATTATATGAGTTATTGACATGAAAATTTTAAAATATCTTATATATCGATTAATATATTCTATTCATTAAATTGACCTGATGTGATAATTTCATATAAAATATTACTTATGTAAGTATATCTCATTAGATAATTATGTTTAGTATAATACAAAAATCTTTAACTAAGATAAAATAGTATTTTGAAAATAATTTTGCTATATCTAATCGAAATATTGTATGATAAAAAGAAAAAACTATGCATAAAAAAACTCAAAATTATTTTGATATTTTTAATATTTAAATAGTTATGATGTATTATAAATGTCAGTTTGATATATAAATATGAATTATTTAATGAAATAATTAAATATAAAATTAGAATTTTAATTTATTTAATCCTAAATGCAATTTAGAATTGCAATTTTTATCAATGGTCAAAATATTTAAGAATTTCATTTATCTAATCCTAAATATAAATTAAAATTACAATTATCAAAAGAAGAAAGTGTCGTGAGTGGTGAGTAAGAGTGTTGTGACACTTTGTCACTTGCTATTTGTCCTTTTATTGTGGTCTCTATTTGACCACTTTTTAATAACTAGTTTATTTGTCTGTAAGTTCTAATCCACTTGTTTCTCAATTTTTAATGATACTTACCAATAAGTCATAAAGTCATTTATCAAAATTTTTATTGTCATTTGATAGTTAATTCTGCTATCATTTATTAATTATCTTGCCATTTGACATTTTTCTAGTAAAAAATATTCAAAATTTTAGAATTTCCTAAAATTCACCAAAAATTTTAAATCAGTAAATATACTCTTCGAATCAATTTTTAATACATATAATTCACAATTTCAAATATATCACATTTATAGATTAATTATACCAAAAAAATGTCAATGAATGCAGGCACAACCATTTTAATGTGCAAAAATTAATATTTACATGTATGTTTATGCTATAATATGCATGAGCATGAAATGCATTTTTTAACTTCTTAATAAACTCTCATGTACACTATTCTATGTATACTATTCTAAGGTTCTAATCTTTAACATGGGATAATAAGATGTTACACAAAAATTTTGAATTCTCTAATATTATTTAAAAATAAACCATACTTTCATCTGAATTATCTACTATTATTTTGTGTCACATTTAAATAAACTATAAATAAACAATGTATGGAATTGTTTTTTAATAAATCACTTGTTCAATTTCTTTTTTTATATAAATTCTTCAACCTTTAAATATTCTATTGCAACACCCACACACATATATTATCGAATATTTTAATAAAATGTTTTAAAAAAAGTAATTTTATATTGGATACGAAGTTATAAATTAACGTGGTATGAAATTGTTTTTTTTATTATAAACCACTTGTTTAATTTCATAAACCCAACGAACTTACAGCACGCCATAGATTGCGTTGGAGTTTACGACCTTAAAGTCAACCCAACCTAATTCTAAGTCCAAACGCACTTATTCAAACATTGCCTTGCAGGCCAGTTTTTGGATAACATTCTCTATGAAGAAGACCTCTTCCTGTATCAAAAAAAGACTTCTCTTCCTTTACTACCAAATAAGTGAATCCTTCTCCACAATTCTCAAATAAAATGTTGGTGGATGTTTGAGATTTTTGGTAAAAATGGGGCCAGTAAAGCTGAGCCTCGATAGGTATGACAGGTGTAAGCTCGACTTGACCTATTGTCATCCTTATTTGAAATTCACCTCAAGATTTTAAAATCAAAATTTAGAGCAAAAAAGATAGATGACAAAACCAATAATTCTTCCTTCCTAAACTCATCTATACTTCGGAAAAATTGATTTTGAATAAAAATATCAAATTGTCCAATTTTTTTAGAACTTTTTAATTTAGTGGCAAAATTTCTAATGTTCTTAGTTTAGTGACTAACTTTTTAAAATTTATTCAAATCAAATTAAAATATTATTTTTATTAATATAGCTAATAGATAGATATCGAGGTACGTTTGACAAATATGCCTAATTAGCAAAAATTATATTTTAGCTTGGTTTATATAAAATTTAAAATATTAGTCACTGAATTAAAATTTTTTTAAAAATTAGTATTAATTTAAAAAATCTTTAAAAATTAAGCATGATTTAATTCGATATTCCTTTTAAACATGGTGCATGTGTCTCTACAGTCCTGGAAACACCCAAGCAAAGGATATTCCTACTAAGTCGTAAGGGATGTAACAAGGTTCAATCATGCCCCCATCAAATTACACCCCAAATCTCCTGTCCAAATTACCTAGTGCCAACCCTGTCCAAGTGGATCTAAGTCATTCATTTGTGTGGGTCCCACACAAGTAGATAGCTAAGATCCACTTGGACAGGGTTGACACTGGGCAATTTAGACAGGGGATCACCACTCATCAAATTAGAGTTTTGATACTAAACTATACATGATATAAGACTATGATTCTTCTGTATTGAAGAGCGGGACTTGGCTTCGGTTAGATCCCAGGTTCGATTCCATACTTGCCTAAGAGCCTAGGACAGCCGGGGTTTTAACTATAAGTGAAGCATCAATTAAGTCTTCGATCATGAGGTGAGCCTATTTGGTCCGCCTGTAAATTAATGTACCAGTTGAACCTTCAGAGAGATATACCCGTTTGACCGTCTACAGATTTCCCTTGAATTAAAAAAAAGGGTTTCTAGAGAAGATGACATGATAAGTAACATGGGGAAAAGAAAACAACGTGCCATTCATGCATCAAAGCTGTATTGGGTCATACTGACCAAGAGTAATGCCAACAGAACTTAGCAATAACATGCAAAAATTTGAAAAACCCATTTTTATAATACAAGAGATTAATAGTATACAAGTTTTCTATTTAGTTGAATCGAATCTGTGTGTGCTTGAATGTATGATAAATTGAAAATTCATTGCACTCAACCAAGAGGCTAAGTACAATGATTGAACAACAACTTTTTAATTTAACATTGAATCTATGCGTGTTTGATTGTATGAATAAATCTGTCAAACCTCCATTTTTGGGTTAGCTAACACTAATGTTTTAAAAATCGGATTAAAAACTAAATCAATAAGATAAAAAATTTAATGTTGAAGAGGTTCAACCGGTATCAAACAGTTGTAAAATTAGTTAAAGATTAAATAAAATTAAAGAATATAAAAAATAATTAAAGAAGATTATCTTTACTCATAAAAAATTTAAAATTTAATTAAAAACTATTAAATAAAAATTGATTGGATTTATTTGGTTTATAAAAGCTGATAGTTTACAAAAACTAACCGTTTAATTAATAAATTGATTGATTTTTAATAAAAAAAATTCTAAACTAAATCGAATCAAAAAATTAAAAATTAAACCAAAAAGTTTGATTCGTGTAGATTATTCGCTCAACTAATGATGTATTTAGAGTTGACATTAATAAAGTGGAAAGACTAGTATACATTATATTTCTTCTTTATAAAGGAAGTAACTAATCAAACATATTAAAATATACGAATTCTTAAACAAATACATGTTTATTAAAGAATATGTTCACTAAATTGACCCGTTATAAAATTTCACACAAAATATTACTTATGTATCTATAAAAATGTTCATTAGATAATTGTATGAGTTATTTGACTTGAAAATTTTAAAATATCTTATATAACGATTAATTCTATTCATTAAATTGACCCGAAGTGGTAATTTCATATAAAATATTACTTATGTGAGTATATCTCATTAGATAATTGTGTTTAGTATAATACAATAATCTTTAACTAAGATAGAATAATACTTTGAAAATAATTTTTCTATATCTAATGGAAATATTATATAATAAAAAAATTATGCATAAAAAAGTCAATTATTTTGATATTCTTAATATTTAAATAGTTATAATGTATTATAAATGTCAGTTTAATATATAAATATGAATTATTTAATTAAATAATTAAAGATAAAATTTTAATTTTAATTTATTTAATCCTAAATGCAAGTTAAAATTGCAATTTATATCAATTGTTAAAATATTTAAGATTTTTATTTATCTAATCCTAAATATAAATTAAAATTACAATTTATATCAATTGTCAAAATATTTGAGAATCTAATGAATCAAACACAAAAAATGGTTTAAAAATAAACTTTAATTAAATTAGACTTTATAAATATTAGATATTAAGTATTACTAAAACTTAACAATTATTTAATTAAAATTAAATTTTAATTAAAATTAAACTAATATTTTAATTAAAATACTTCAAAGGTCTAAATAATATGAGACAAACTCCATAGTAACTAATATTTTTGGCATTATTATCTCTACACTACGTTTACAACGAAAGTTCGCCGGGAAGTGAGATTGAACAGTCGGGGTTGGCAGGTGGGTACAAGGTTCTTCTATCCTGGAAGCAGTAGATTCACATTCGTAGCAGAGGAGAAATGCTCAACATCCCATCTTTCGATTTGTTCATAGCTTGCACTGCAGATTCACATGAAGAAAACGACCAATATGCATGAGGCTTTCATCGTATTGACATCAAGAATGAAGTTCCATAGACAAAACAAACAACAGTGGATCTTCATGTTAATGCCAGCCTAGGACTCGGTAATGGCTTAATGATAAACTTTTGACGCTAAAGTGGAGACAAGTGCTCTAAGGATCAACTTGCGGGGGCTTACTTTACTTCCACGATAATAGGATCCCATATAAATCTTCCATTTGTGATAGGTCACAACAAAGCTCATGTACATCACCAGGATGGCAAAATTCGAGCACCCAGAGATTAAAGTTGAATGTCCAAGAGAAAGTATTGGTTTTGAGATGCTAGGAATACATTACACATAGACTATCTCTCAAGAACCCTTAAAATACAAGCACACTGATGACTGGTAGATGAAGGTGCTGATTAAACGAATTCTTCAAGAGGGCCATGTGAACTCCTTTTTCAAATTTCTTTGATTAAACTGATGTGTCCATAGGAGGACATATATAACCGTACCTTGGAACTGTGAAGGTCCGGTTTGAAGCAAATGCTTGCTGATCAGTGCCTAAAATGTCTCACGTCGGTAAAAAGTAGCGAGACCCCATACTTGTTACAACAGTCTACTGCATCTTTATCTCTCATGCTTCCTCCAGGCTCTGCAATAACACCAATCCCAGCAGTACATGCCTCTTCCACTGCATCATTCCAAGCTGAAACACACAATAGAGAGCATCATGTTGATAATACAAATAAGTAATGCTGCTATTCACTTAAATAGTTTGCATAATATAAATAGACATATAACTTCCCTAATAGTTGATAGACAATTAACTACCCTAAGATCAACAGCCTCAATTTAAGATGAAGTATTGCACAACTTTTGCAATCACATTAAATTGAAAACTATCCAGCATTGAGAAGTTACCAAATGGGAAGAATGCATCACTAGCCAAAGCAGCTCCCTTGGCATCTTCTCCAGCTTTCTTCATGGCTATTCTCAAGCTCTCTAGTCGGTTTGGTTGGCCACTTCCCATGCCAAGCATACAATTGTTCTGATCCAAAGCAAGGACAAAGATGAGATCTTCTTAAGCATCTGAACACTATCTTCATATCAAAGTACTTCCTCTTCAGCTAGACAGAGAAAGAATACAAACCTTTGCTATTACAATTGCATTACTCTTGACATGTTTGACACACAGCCATGCAAACTCTGCATCATGAAGCTTGCTTTCTTGTGGTATCTTCTCAGACACAACTCTGAACTGGATGTCTTGTGGGGTTACGTCATCTGAATCCTGAGCTAACCATCCACCACCAACTTGTCTAAGTGAAAGCTTTCCTTTATCATTCTTCTTTGCCTCAAGGATCCTTAGCGTCTTGGATTTTCCACGGAGGATCTCAAGCCCCTTCTTTGTATACTTTGGGGCAACCACAATCTCATAAAACATCCGAGTTTCACCATCAGTCGGGCTTCGGAATTCCCTGATTTCTTTGGCAAGATCCTAAAAGAAAAGCAAATTAAGAATTCTGACTACAGTGCAAGGTTCAGCCCTAGCTATAATCAAACTTCTGTAATTTATCAGGTCAGGCATTTTATCTGAAAGAACACCCAACTTAGAGGTAAATCAAGTAATTTTAGTTCCCTATGATCACTAAATAGTAAATTAAAATAGTGATAATGCACTGCACAAACCAGTTACATGAACACCAAAACGTACCTCATCAACTTCTATATTGAAGGCTACAATACCACCAAATGCACTCACTGGATCTGCTTTCACAGCCAGTCTATATGCTTCAAGAATGTCATCACGAGAAGCTACTCCACATGGATTTGTGTGCTTTACTATCACACAAGTGGGGCTCTGAAACTCCGAGACACAATTCCAAGCTGCATCAGCATCTAAGTAGTTATTATACGACATCTCCTGCATCCAAAAAAAGGAAGTTCAATCAATGAATCATTCACAGAATAATCTGAACAAAATGTGGATAAATATCAAGTAAACACTATCTAGGGCTTTTAAGTTATCAAGGCCTACATCAGCTTCCCTTAAAATTTCAATAAATTACAGGCACATTATGATAAGAAATGCACTAGAAATATCATAAGTACCCTAGCTTTAGGGAAGCCAAAAATATATAGTCATACGGGGGGTTGGACATACTCAGACCAGCTAACTTACTAAGATAATGACATCCTTAAAAATAATGATCAAATAGATGTAAACATGCAAGAATGCCCTCAGCATACTATGTTTCAAACTGGAAAAAAAAACCTCTCCAGATAACCCATGTACTCAATCTCTACAGAGCTTCAGGCTACAACAGAAAATGGCAGCTACAATAATGAAAGAAGCAGCAGCACTGGAAATATACTAAAAGGGCTTCTAAGTCAAAAATTATGGCTCCATAATCAAATTGAGACAACCAAAAGCAACAAATCTTTCATTGCACAAAAATGTAATGGGTCATCAATAGTTTAAATTGACATCAGAATAAAAAATAAAAAGTCAGGGGCATAGTCGTAGATCTTCTCACCTTACCATGATGTTGGATAGCAGTTGCAATGCCACCAGTATTGACCTCAGATATACTCTTGTCAACATAAAATGCAGCCTTTTGGTGAGGATTTTCACCGTAGCGAAGAGAACTTTTGAGTGACAGAGGTATGGTAAAACTTGGAGGGAACTTGTCTTTCAAAATACAAAGAACCCAGTCAATCTACAATCCTAACAGGAATTAGCAAAAAAAATTTGAATCATATATTTTTGGCTAGATGTTATAACTTAAAAGTATTGTTTCATATCACATCTTGCACAACATCAGTTAAAGAGTAACTTAAATGGTTACTTCAAGTTTCGCTTGAAGATCATTCTAGAATGTAGTTTAAGATAATCCTATAACTATATAGCAAAAGTTCAGTGCAGAAAAGCAGGATAAAGCAAAAGGATAAAATACTACCTCCTACAGTTTGCTTCCAGAGCCACTCTGAAACTGCAGAATCATAAGATGCAACATGTTCAAAAGCCTTCCAGGCAAGCTTCCTACGGAATTGTTGATCATCCTGGCTCCCCTTAAGAAATTCGAGCAGTGCAGGATAATCTTGTGAATCAACAATGACCAAGACATCCTTATGATTCTGTTCAATAACAGTAGGTCAGCTGGATAACTCATAGTCAGCAGCCAATGAAGTTTCTGTAACATTTAGCATAACTTTGGAGAGGAAAAAAAACTACACTTTGACTTGCAAACATCATACTACTGGATGTAATATACATTGGTCATTCGCAAGGCTAAGTCTATAAATCATATCCATAAAATTTAAGGGACCGACTAAAATGGATCAAACATGATAAACCGGGGAGTTTACACAAAACAAGCACAATAATGAGTTAGCCCATCAATGACAAATCTGCGTAGGTGTCTGGAGAAACAACCTTTGCAGCAGCTCTGATCATGGTAGGACCACCGATGTCGATGTTCTCAATTCCATCCTCAAACTCAATTCCTCCAGTTGAAGTAACTTTATCATAAAAAGGGTACAAATTCACTACTACTACTTCAAAGGTACCTGTAGCATGACCATTAGAGACAAAAAGGACTGAAATAAGAACCAAAAAACAAGCAAATTTAACAATAAAGAATAACTTGCAACTAAGCTGTTCAGTAAAACAATCTTATTATGCTCACCAATCCCGTGCCTGCTAAGAGCTTCCATATGGTGCTTTTGGTCCCTCCTAGCCAGAATACCACCATGAATGTTTGGGTGTAAAGTTTTCACACGACCATCAAGCTGCAAGAATTTAGCAGACCCATCATCAGATTACAAAATCAGAAATCATTATGTAAGATCCGGTAAGTCTCCAATTACCCAAAATCATCTCACAAAACGGCTGAACAATGATACTATTTTCCTAAAATCGCCTCTTTGTTTAATCATACCCAATCTGGTAATAAGAAATATAAACATTCCTCCCAGAGATGCCCAGTTTTAAGTCTACATGCAAAAAACACGACATAACTGGAAAATGTGTATCTTAAAAAGGAATAAGGATGTAAAGGTCAATAGGCATTCAGCAATCACAGAGAGCAGGAGAATCGCCCTTTCAAAGAGAGAAAGAGATTTGCATCCCATGATTCAAACAAGTGCTGAGATAAAAAGAATAGCCTTTAACAAAGATACTACTAGATTTTACCAGCTAAAACAACATTTACTGAAGTTAACGCTAAACCAGTATAATCAATCGAATCCCGATTTAAAAGACCATTACACTACAGCAGCTCCTGAAAAATATAATGTATAAGCAAGTTTAGCCAGATGGCTATGGACATGGAAACTAAGGACCAGTTTACCATCTCTGGGAAAGAGGTAAGGTGTTCCACTTTAGTCACAGCCACTCCAGCACCTTCCAGAGCATTCGCTGTGCCTCCTGTTGAAACTATGGTATACCTAGAAAGAAAAGGAAACCCACATAAGAAGCATTAGACATAGACATACATTAGTTGGTTAGGGAAATAAAAACAATCCCATGAGTCAAGGACAACAAGATAAGCGATCATTCTCACTTGGAAGTAGAGCGTCTGAATTATATTGAGAAGAAAAAAAAGAAGCGACTTGGACATGAATTGAAAATTACCCCAACTCTTGCAGTCCATTGCCAAGAAAAGCCAGGTCCTTTTTGTCTGACAAAGATATAAGCGCTTGCTTCTTGCCTGAAAGAAAGCGACAGTAAAATGTTTTAGAAGAAAAAACTTAAACCAGTAAAATTAAGTTCGAGACTTTGGAAAAAGTTAAAAGAACCCATGTCCCCATTCTCGGGTAGAGAAAAAGAACTGAACTGTGGTGTACTTAAGGGTTGGAATGATAAAGAAAAGCAAATGTTATACCAGAAGGAGAGGATTGAGCTTCATCCTTTGGCACCGAAAGGGTTTGAGACTCAGCCATGGCTCTTACTGGACCACAGCTCCACCGAATTGAATTAGAACTAGTGTGCACACCTTGCAAGCAGAGAACCGAAGCCTGAGATGACAAAAGGAAAGAGAAAGGATCAAACACAGAGTTGTTTGGTGAAGTTTTTTTGTTGTCGTTTGGGCTTTACCGATTGGGTGAGAGACGAAGAGAGAGTAGTCGCTTTAGCTCTAGCTCTGGACAGGAGGCCGTCGGCGCAAGGAATGGAAGAGCGTATGCTGTTGGCGGCGGCGGCGGCGGCGGCGGCAGTGGACATACCTACGAGGCAAGCGACCGAGAGAGTTATACATTCACTTACATGTCTATACCGAGTGAGCTAATGTGCTTCCATGTTACATGTCGTTTTTTTTAAGTTATACCTTCACTTACATATATGTTACATGTCGTTTTTTTAAAGTTATACATTCACTTACATGATACTATTTTCCTTACATCATTGAAACTCGAAACTATTTTTATACGTAATTACAAATAACTGATTTTATTAATTGTCAGAGAATAGCTGATTATATAAATTAAATTGACTAGTAAATTGTATTAGTTGTTTGTCAGAAATATTGACTAAAATTAAATTTAT
>JANITW010000003.1:59323131-59345021 GCA_027564335.1 Erythroxylum williamsii | reverse complement strand
AAAAATTTATGCAATTCTTTCTATTTTCATTTTAGTTTAAGGTGAATATCTTATTTCAAACCTATAACTACATAAAATAATTATAAAAACAAACACTATTTTTAAAATGTAAATATCTAGAAACCTCAATTTAAAAGGTACAACTGGCTTTTGATAATTAAAGGATACAATTCATTTTTTATTGTTTATTTTAAATTAGTCATCGAATATGCTAATCTTGAAGAGTTAAACACAACCAATCCGAGACAATTATATTTTGATATATATATAGATATCTTATTGTTTAGAATAGTTGGTTGGAGAGGCCTAAATTTAGATTTGACCTATTAAAAATACCTAAACATAGAGAACATATTGACCTGTACCAAAAATTGTTGTGCCTCCTGTTCCTTTTTACATCCAACCCGGTTATTTTTCTCTCTTTCAATTAATAAATGGGTTAGATTATAAGAAATCATGAGCACAATGTTTTTTCGGAACAGGTGAATACTTTTCTAAACATAAACCTATAGGTCAACCTATTATTATCCTTAATGATAATACGTTAAATCTGAAAATTTTTAATCTAATTAATTACCTGAAATTTAATATTTTATTGGATAAAATATCTAATACATTTTTAAGTAAATTATTTAATGAGTTAAATAATAAAATTATCTAACTATTTTCCTTACATCATTGAAACTCGAAACTATTTTTATACGTAATTACAGCTAACTGATTTTATTAACTGTTAGAGAATAGCTGATTATATAAATTAAATTGACTAGTAAATTGTATTAGTTGTTTGTCGGAAATATTGACTAAAATTAAATTTATGTGTAAAATAACCTATGAAGATATGATTTTAAAAAAATTATAAGGACATAAATGTCATAAATCTTAGTATTTCGTTGAATATTCTTATAAAAATTTATATTTTAGAAATGTCATGTTCACCTATACTGTTTCATCATCTATAAAAAAATTTATGCAATTCTTTCTATTTTCATTTTAGTTTAAGGTGAATATCTTATTTCAAACCTATAACTACATAAAACAATTATAAAAACAAACACTATTTTTAAAACATTAATATCTAGAAACCTCAATTAAAGGGTACAACTGACTTTTAATAATTAAAGGATACAATTCATTATTGATTGTTTATCTTAAATTAGTCATCAAATCTGCTAATCTCAAAGAGCTAAACAGCTGTAGACAACCAATCAGCTAACCAAACGAGACAATTACATTTTGATATATATATAGATATCTTATTGTTTAGAATAGTTGGTTGGAGAGGCCTAAATTTAGATTTGGCCTATTAAAAATACCTAAACATAGAGAACATATTGACCTGTACCAAAAATTGTGGCACCTCCTGTTCCTTTTTACATCCAACCCGTTAATTTTTCTCTCTTTCAATTAATAAATGGGTTAGATTATAAGAAATCAGGGGCACAATGTTTTTTGGGTACAGGTGAATATTTTTCTAAATATAGACCTATAGGTCAACCTATTATTATCACGTTAAATCTGAAAATTTTTAATCCAATTAATTACCTGAAATTTAATATTTTATTGGATAAAATATCTTATACATTTTTAAGTAAATTATTTAATGAGTTAAATAATAAAATTATCTAACTAATATTAATAGATTGTACACTCATATGTTCAATTAGCATATGACTAACACAATAAATTAAGAAAATAATAAAATATTTTAGATATGTATAACAAGAACTTTATAAAATGGACTACTCTAAGTCTAGGTAATTTGCTTAATTCCCAAAATGTAGGACCTAAAGTTCACCAAATATAAGTAAAAAACTACTTTAAAAGTGGCTTAATTAGTATTGGAAATTTTTTAAAGAATTCTTAATATTTATAAATTTTATTTATAGACATGGCAATGAGTAGGCCCTTCAAGAGATAGCGGGTTGACTGACCAGTGACTCGCTTTCACTATTGACTAATCGGCCTATGGGTCAACCCCAACTTGACCAACAAATGAAAATAATAAATAAATAAAATTAAATTTTAAAAATAAAAATCTTACTGAATTAAAAAAACTCTTAACCAAACTTGTTCATTTATCTCACCCCCTTCTACTATTTTGAGATTAAATTATAATAACCTTAGTCAATTTATCTTAAAACAAACTATTATACAAATGATTATTAGATATGTGATAACACATTGAATTACGTTTAACACGAAAGGGTTGCTAACAATTATTACAAGTATGTGACAATTTTTAATATTTTTAAAAATTAGACTAAAAAATAAAGTTGTAGGACAAGGGATTTAATGCTTAAATGAACAATCAATATTCAATTGTTATAAAAATGATAAATAGTAAAAATTGAGTAAAATTGACAATTTTAAAATAAGATTAAAAAAGAAAACTACTTTTGCTCGTTAAAAAGTTGAATTAAATGATAATTAATACTACTTTTGTTGTTGTTGTTGTACTATAAATAACCAAAAATACTTAAACCCTTTAAAAGATATTAGAATGTGATTAAGACATTTAACCTATATTAAATAAACCTGCTAAACATGTAATAAACTAAAGAATTAATTCAGTATGGTACTGTCCTGGATATACATAAATAGGGTATTATTATTGTATAACAAAATTACAACTTCAACTATCTGCATTACAAGTTACAAAATAGCACAAGTAGTATTTTGAAGGACAAACCAAAAATGCCACACTGCATTTTCCAGGTTTCTCTGCTTTGAGTTGTAAAGGAGCCACATACAAAAGGACAAAGGAAGGATGCCAATCGTTTGTGATCCATTTTCGTTCAAGTTAATCCTAATCTGTCAAGTAAAAGAAAAGAATACACTTGCAGTGTTTCCAACGTTCAGTCATTACAAACTCCTGATTCTTGAATTCATCACACAAGTAAAAAAGTAAAAGGTGATTACCTTTGTTAGGGACTTGCCATATCACCAAAGCAGCTAAGAAGATAGGTGTTTCGGATGCAAATGTTTTGAGGTCACTCCATGCAAATGTGAAGGTCCAACATTTGATTGATCCTGAAATTGAATCATATTAACAATATAAGCAATAGTTTACAGCAACTGGAGTGGCTGATACTGCACAATAACCTACTATACCATTTCTGGTATATTTTCTTGGATTTCGAAACAACTTGTAATATTCGGTGATCTGAAATGTAATTGGCCCTGCAAGCATGGAGTTGGCAAATTACTAAAAACTTTAATGATGAGCTGATTATTTGGTTTTTGCCTTCTGGTACCATGTGCAAAGTAAGAACAAATACAGCCCACAGAATAATCATCAGAACCACCTTCTTGTCATCTTTTTACTGTGCAAATGAATTTTATTAGCAGAATGGCGTACCATCCCTTGCACCCTTTGTTGAGTCAAGTTAGATGCTATGGAGTTCAATTGTCCCTGTGGTTGGGGAAAAAGCAAGATTGAGACCTATATGTTCTGATGGTAAATAGCCATGCCAAATACATTCGTCAATTTCAGATAATTTTACCAGCTCTTGCATGCCATGTTGATTGCCATAGTAGTCGTCGCGGTTGGAAGCTACAGAGTTTAAATGCACCTATATGATATACAAAGAACCTGTAAGCGGATGTTTACTTAAAAATTATGAATTTAAATACATAAAATTCTCAAAAAGTAGTTCAACTTCTCACTGTAACTTTTGAGGGAGAAACCACATACCATTCCATGTACAATTTGAGGGCCAAAGTATCCATCAAATGTTGAGGCCCTTGAGTGCAATTGTTCCTGCGATAAACTTTCTTAGGAAACTTCAAAGTTGCAACAACCAACATCATTCAGTTAGTAACAGAATAGTTTGAATACAACAAGAACTCTATCTTCGATATATATTATACCCTCCACTGCATGCTCTTCTGCATTCACATGGAAGAGCAAAGAGGCAGATATTTTTAGATCTGAGACTCTCTATGATGTTTAAGCGATGACATTTCATTGCATTAAGATTTAACAATGCATCCAACTTAGCAAAGAAAATAGAGCATAGCGAACCATTTGTTGCCAACTGTTGTGCATCCCAATGGTTATGAACTCAGACTCTGTATATACCTAAACAATGTACAGAGTATATCCTTGTGAGCAATTTTGTCACAAACTGAAGGCAAAAGTTCACCAATTATGTATCTGACCTGTCTTTTGTTTGATAAACTGTTTTTTTTGTCTGTATTGATTGCACCATTAGCTTGATTAGCTTCTTCAGAGTCATGAGGACCATTAGAAGAGGGTGAGGGTGTTTCTACTGCACTCCAAATCGATTTGTTGACACCCTCACATTTTCTCAAAGCTTCTTCTAGTGCATTGGATGCAATACAATAACTCTCTTGGGATAAAGAGCCTTCATCACCCAATCTGATGGCCCTTTGACATAGATCATTATATCGTTGAACACTGGACTGAAACCTATTCAATTTCTCACTTGTCCTTTGTCTGCTCTTTGCATCCTTTGTCCAGCGTTTCAATATATATTGAGGTGGAATGCTGTGAAGCCCAGACATTTGCATAACAATCAACACATGTCTGCAAAGAAAACCACTGAACTCAAATAACCGGCATGAACAAGAGAAATATGATGTTCTTTCATTCCAGACCACAAGAAAATCATGATTATCTTCAAAGTCTTGAACCTTGAAAACTTTTGACTCTCCATCTTCACTTTCTTTTCTAGGGTGACAAGCAACAACACCCAAAACTTCAACCTGGAATTTCTTAAATATTGCATGTGTATACAATGTTGCCATTTGTTTCCCAAAGGGTGATGGAGATTTCAGTCCTGGTTGTTTATAACAAGTTTCAAAATCTGCTTTTGCTTCCTCTTCAAATTTCTCTCTAAGAATAGCCTTGTATTGTTCTAAGAACTCCTTCAGTGAGGTTCTTCTTTGAATATATTTGTCCAAAAACGAATGAATACTTTCTGGCCGTTGAGTTGTAGACATTCCAGCCAAAAATTTATCTGACATAAATGTTGGTATCCATTTATGACGATCTTCATACAAAGACTGAAACCATTCATCATTCCTGAGATTGAAACTATCAACTATTTTCCACCACCTCTTCTCAAACTTTTCATTTGTCCTAGACTCAAATATACACTTGTTAAATTTATTCATGAAGTTATCACGCTGCCTCAGCACATAACAGAGCTTTTCAGGAATCTTGGCCAATACGTGCCACAAGCAATAACAATGGTGTGAATTTGGAAAGACCTCTGCAATGGCTTCTTTCAGGGTCCTGTCATCATCAGTAAGTATCACTCTTGGAGCATGACCATTCATAGCCCTTAGCCATGCTTGCATCACCCAAGCATATGTTGATTTCATCTGATCAGCAATTAAAGCACTTCCAAGCAATATAAACTGAAAATGATGGTTTACACCAACAAAGGGAGCAAATGGCAGCTTGTATTCATTCTTAATATACATGGTGTCAAAGAACACGACATCACCAAAGTAGCTGAAGTCTAGCTTACCTTTGGCATCAATCCAGAAAACATTTTTCAGACGTTGTTCTTCATTCAAATCTATTGCATAAAAGAAGTTTGGGTTGTCATCCTGCATACACATAAAATGATCGAACATAAGTTCAGCATCCCCATCATCTAAAGCCAAATGCCTTGTTTGATTTGTTACACCTGCTTTCTGGCTCTCATTCTTCTTTCGCCCTCCTGATTGCTTAGACATTGAAACAGCCACTTCTTTTGTTCTTGCACTGATACCATGTAAGGAACCAGCATTGTTGCATAGATCTGAGGCCCTATCAGTAGGAAAGTGATATGCCTGATCTGGAAAATTTTCATGATTATGTTCCTTAACAAAACTTTGCACCACCCATCTTCCATCTTGCTGCCTTCTTTTAATATGCATACAAGCTTTGCAATCTGTTTTTAACCAAGAATGACCTGTTCTACCTCGTTTTCTCTTGACAGCAATGCTTGTTGTACCATCAACATTTGAAACAGGCTGTGGCAAGTCAGTCGAACTAGCTTCTGGCTTGCTTCCATATCTGGTGCAAACAAATTTGGCATCAATAAATTTTCCTGATATCCTTGATCGACGGCTGGCTTTGATTATGGTTGCAAATCCCACAGACTTGGCATACTCTTTGTAGAACATAAAAGCCTCTTCCTTTGATTCAAATTCCATTCCGTCGCAAGGATCTAAACATTTTACCGAACTTGAGTTAAACATATCTCCTGTATGCTCTCTATTTCTATCACCTGATACCCTTCCACAAACAATACGTCCAGCATTTTCCTTATCATGCCCACTAGTCCTAGAAGATTCCACATTTAACGCATCTCTATTCTGCCCCTGATCACAACCATCTGTCATATTAACAAATACATCAAGCCTACTATCTTCCTTATGCCATTCTCCTGAGGGCTGTTCTAGGTCAATCATCATGGAAGACAGATGCTTCCTAAACACAGTCACCACTTCTGCATAAGAAAAAGGTACAAAATTTCCCATCAAGAAAGGTACAAAATTTCCCATCAAGATCCATCAAGAAAACCATAAAAGCAGAAAACTCAAGACTGTAAAATGCTACTTATCAAGGGTGACAAGATACAGCATAAAAAACATAAGCATCAGAAGCAAGTTAAAGATAAGCATTCAAAAACTTTCTGTCTTACTAAATTTGACTTTCATAAGCAAGCCTGAGATCAGAAATCACAAGAAGCCAACCTTTCTGTATAACTAATGCCAAAGCGAAATGGCCCAAGGGATTCAGGCAACAACAAAAACACCTCCATTCTACTTAAACTTTTTTATCGACCGAGAAATGTTATTCTTGTCAGAGATATTCTCTACTCATCAGAGCCTCCCGAAGAGAATATCTCAGTTACAGATTTTGTTCTAAAGGCCAATCAACTATAATTTTATATCTCCAATTGAAAATTTTAATATATAATAGTTTTGATCATAGCTAATTTATGAAGTTTCACAACTTCCATTAACCAACAATGAGACTTACTACTTGCAAAACATCATAACAAAATGAAAATTTCTCAGGCAATCAACTTTTCAGACTTATAATCATGCACAGAAAGAAGGAGAACATAAATGTATGACAGTCCACACTCGGGAAAAAATGGCACAAACACAAACGAAACTGAGCAAAACTTCAAAAAACAGAGAACTCTTTTGAAAGAGACAAGCTGTAGTCATAAGTAAAATACATTCAGAAAGAAGACTGCAAGTACAAGGACAGATCGTAAGCGCCATAAACAGAGGAGGCGAGTAGACAAGTTTGTGACTTTGCGAGTTGGTGATCACCGCAAGAGAAATGAATGTGGTACTCGCGATGATACTCGCGGTAACTCCGTGAGAGCCCAAATCAAAGATCCAATTGGAAGCAAAACCCTAAGCCCTAATCGCTAGAGCTGAGATAGTCCGATGCTGTATCGACCCATTTAATGAAACTGAATAAACCACAATTAACAATTCAAAACTCAGCATGATCAATTTCCTCCGCCTTAACGGAAGAATCAATTTAATTTTATTTAATGAAAATAAATAAAAATAAAAATAAAAATAAAAAATAAAAGAATATACATTTTATTAATAAAGATTTCCAAAATTTTAAAATTGAACCAGAAGTTAAATAGGTAAGACAAGAGAATTAAAATTTAAGATATTTAATTAATATTAAGTCGTTATAAATTTGATTAAATATTAAATAAATTGTATTATTATTATTCATCAAAAAAATTGAAAGTTTACTTTAAAATGATTATTAAATAAAAAAATTAATTTAATTTAATTTATAAAAAATTATTAACTTACTAAAAAGAATTGATTGTGTCTTTTAACTTTTAACACTCCTTGTACTCGATACTTACTACTTAGATAACCATTCAACGCTCACGAGTGCCTTAAAAACCAATTGATCATAATCATTACTAGCCACCTTATGTGAATTTTATGGACTGCTGTCTCCTGTTCCTGTACACACTTATTCTTGCTTGAATTGATGGCAGAGAGTAGTCAACTTCTATCTTTGTTAACTTACTTGGGAGTTTCATTTATGGGTTTAATTCCATCACCACAAGCAACATAACTAAATTGCTTCAAGCAGACTAGGGAAGAATGCAACTATTTTTGTGCTTCCTCTTCAGGATTTGTGGGCAAGCAGAGAACTGATTTGTGTTCAGACTTCTTTTACTTAAATGTATTCTAGTGAAAATACATTAGATGAGATTGTGGAAAGATACAATCTTTCTTTACAACTAATGAGAAAGAACTGATTATACTTCAACTGTACAGTTTTTGCTTATGAAGTGATTTGGAGAAAACCAGATTAAGTTTAGCAACTGATGGTTTTGTAACACTATTTGTGCTCGTGGCTGATCTGTAAAACCTTTACTGGCAACACCCCAAAATGCACTTATACAGTAATATCACCCTATTCTCAGTTTCTGATAGGCATTCAAATGATAATATATAGAAGGAACTAAATTTTTTTGTTGAAAAAACCAGGAAATTGAAACAAGGTAAGTAAAAAAATTGATGGGTTAAAGAAGGTAAACACAAGCTCCTCAAGTTTAATGTGAAACTGTGATCCATGAAATTACAAGATTTCATTACTTTGATTGAAAAATAGTAAGGAGGGATTTTTCCTTTTGATTGAATGCAAGGCAACTAAAGAAGAGAATGCCAAGCAGGGGAAACAATATATATTCATTTTCTCTTACAATTACTTTACACCAGATGTCCTAAGCTATCCCATATATTCTACTTATCACTCGGTATATGATGCCTACAAAAAATTCGAGCAATAACTCAAGCGCCTGGGCTCAAATAACACAAAGAATTTCAATGTGCTAAGTTCAACTACAATGCCTTAGCTATGGCTCATGGGTCACTTGCAGGATGATCCGACACTGTTCCTTCTGATGATATCTCTTCTGCACCAAGCTGCTCGGTTCGAAAAGGATCCGAGTGAGTCTTGCTTGAATCACCACTATCATCAGGTTGATCATGCTCCTCCACTGGATGCACACTTTGTACATCGAGGGGCAAGCTTGGTGCATCCTTGGATTTCTCCAAACTTCCGTGTGAATCTGAAAGTCGAATTTGATCCGTAGACTTTGGCAATGGTAACTTACTATCTAGCAAACTTGAGCTTGTTGTGCCAGAACCAGATGGTAAGGTTGGACCTGGAGCAACACAAGATGCTACTAATTGAAGCACCTCAGGAGATGGAGATAATCCCATGGTTGCTTTCTTAGGTGGGCTTAAACAAACAGCTGGTGTGAATGAATTAACCATGCTGGTACTGTGAGGAGGTGGGTTCAGGTCATATTTGTTCTCCACAAGCCCCAAGGATCCAGGAATCAGCAGCTGCTGTGGTTGTAAAGGCATTTCTGGTGGGACAGAGGTTGAACCAACATCAGTGCAAACACTCGTAAAGTTCTGGCTATTCCTCAAAATATCAGACGGGACCTTAAATACTTGTGACCTTCGCTTTTTTTTCTTCAGAATATGCCTAGGATCTTTTGGTTGGCTAGGAGGGGGGGCTGGTATAACGAATGGTGGAATAGTTGGTTTGTCTTCTCCATATAGTATGCGAACTGAGTGAGCTATGGCCGATACAGTGGGTGGCAGTTCAGGTTCCGGCGGTTTGCAAGGAGCATTTACAGCTTCCCTAAGCCAATGGGGTAGATTGTTCCTAGAACTGTTTCCAGCTACTTCTTTCCCCTTTAAATGTGGAAAATTTAACCCTTTATCCAGGTCCACAAACAGCGCTGGACTGCTGGATCCACTGCTGCCCAGAGTGTGTTGGGAACTGCGCAGCATATGTAATGATTGATCCAGAAGACTCGGCAATTTCCCATACCTCATGGTGCCGAGTTCCTCCTCTCTCCGTTGTAAATCTAAGCTGCTTGAGCAATTCAAACCCTGGGACCCCAAGTTGCTTGCTCCAAGAGTATTGAGAAGAAATGGCTTTTCAGCTGATATATTTGAAGGTCCAGCAGAAGAATCTCCAACCAAAATTTCCCGATACTTATCAGGGTTCCAAGATGGAAATGGTCCAAAATGTTCATACTGCAAATCAAGTTTATCTGGTGGATCAAAGTGAGGTAGGCTTGAAGCCGGGTCACCAAAGCCCAATTTCATATCAGTTAGATGCGGCTGCAATTTAGGTGATGCAACAAGTCTACTTCCATGCAACGCCCGTGACATCATTCCCTCAGGAATATTTGGGAACAAGGATGCTTTAGAAGTTTTTCCTGGCTTCACCGGCTTTGGCAATGAAAAACTTGGGCCATCCAAGATCTTGAGTTGTTCCTCTTCCCACCTAGCTGCCAAATCCTCCACGGTTTTATACTTTGAGAATTTTAACCTGGGATCTCTGAGCATGGCATCCCAACTACCACGACCATGTCTACGAACACCAATCCAAAGAAAATCAAGTTCATCTTCAGACCAGACATCCATTTTTGTTTTCTTTCTATGCAAGTGACTTGAGCCAGATCCTGTCCTCATCATTATGTTCTCCAACACCTTCCTGTGGTTTTCAGGAAATGATGGAAAAGTGGATGGCATATGACCCAACCCCAAGGTTGGTGTTACCTCTCTCTCCAACATATTATATTTTGTCATATCTTGAGCAGAAAATTTCAAGTTGGGTAACAGTGGCATTGCTGGAAGGTCCCGAACGGCATCGTTTGCAGCTTCCGTTCTGCTTCCCAGAGATAAGCTAGGTAGAAAATCATGTTGTGAAGTAGGCATGCTATCAGTGGGAACTGAGAATCTAGGCAGCATCTTTTCTTCAAAGGGCAGACTTGGCAGTAACATCTTTTCCTGGAAATCAGCTAAAGAAGAACTGGAACCTTCCAAACGGTCAGAACACTTCCTCTGTTGAGCTAATGGAGGACACTGCATCATTTAATACAAAAAGGAGAGGGAGCATATAAATGAACAAAAGACATCAAGCATGAAATCAAAAAGATATATGAAAGGCAAAAATATTCTGTTTAGAGCACAGGCAGTGTCCATCTGAGTATTTGTATATTGCAGAGGAAGAGGAATGTGAACATACTGGACTAAATGGAAGCAAAGCATCTGACAAGCTATTTTTAAGACGCTGCTGCAGGACTTCTATTGATGCATCTTGCAGTCTCTGTTTGTCCAGGTTAATTTCCTGTCGCCTTAAATCCATCGCAGTTGAAGTTCCAGGGCAAGGAGGTAAGCTAAATGGAAACTCCTGTCCCATTCCTGGTTTTATTTGTCTGCCACTAGGTCTTGCGAAATTTCTATGTGAATGCTGCAAGTGATTAGCATTAGGAGCACACAATCCCAGTACTGGTAACAAATTGCTTGCAGGCAAGGAGTTTGTGTAGCCTGAACCCTGAGTTTGATGGCCAGGAAAGTTTACGTGGGGAGAAGGATGGCCAAGTGAATTTATGGCAAGATCCAAATGACTGTTTAATTTGTGCTTTGACAGGCGGCCCAGCCTTAAACTAGAGTCCGTCTTGCTCTTTGCATCAGATGCTTGAGTGAACTTGTTATCATCCAAGTAGATTACCAATGACTTCCTACTAATCTGCGCAGATGATTCCATTGGTTGATCCCCATGTTTATCATCCTCTGGAGAGCATTGAGGGAGGGTTTCAGATACAGGCAATTCCTCACCAGGATTAGATTCCTCTACCAAATTCCGGTGTGCAAGACGTTCTTTTTGTCTGGCACGTAGCTTAGCACTGTCCAAAGAATGTAAAATTTGATGCATCCAAGTAATAAATGTTAGAAATAACTTCTAGCCAAGCATGTTGCAACTTCTTTCCTGCATGATTCAAGAAATTGAAGCCCCTACATTTTTTACTACATTTAGGCTTTTGTGAAGGTCATAAACTACCGAAGTCTCAACCTCATAATAACTATTTACAATTAAGAAAAAAGGAGTACATATTTCACAAATCCACTGTAGACAGACCTGACAAGTTATTATTTCATGCTGTCAGATGACCTAATGGTTACAAAGACAAAGAAAGAAGCTGAATCCATTGTCCTACTTTGCAACACTTCACCATTCATATCATCATAGAATTTTATACCCAAACAACCTTCGTCTTGTATTAATCACTGCATTTTAATGGTTATAGGTAATATATACTCCAAAAACTGCTTATGTGGCATCTCAGAAGATTTATCACATTGTAAATTAGTGGAAAAGAATGTAACTTACTACTTCGCTTTCAATGCTCGTCCAGCTGAAGTATATTCCCGCTCTGGCTCTGGTTCAGGTTCCTTGTCATCTTCACCACCACTCTGTCAGCAGATTATCAATTGAAAACCCATAAATGACATCAACCAAGCAGTTAAATGCTATAACTTTTAAGACATTAAGATAGGACTACTACAGTGTTATAAAGCTGCAAAGTAATAAGTGAAGGATGCATATGAGAGGGAGAAAGTTGAAGTGGATAGTCTAATTGACCGGGCAAGGCAAAAATTGAAGTGACTAGAACCAAGTGAATAATGAAATACTTGTCATATTACCGTCAGTGCCACAAGAATATTGTTTAAATATGCAGGCAGCAGAACTATAAATTCCATCTTCTCAATGAAGTAGAATCATAACATTCCCATTGTAAGTTCATACAAGAAGGAAAGCGAGTAGCAACAGCTCAAAGTTTCATTGCCAAAAGTTTAACAGATAAGATAGAGAGAGAGAGAAGTATGGATCTGACAAACCCAGACACATTCAAAGAGAATAAATCACAAGTTTTGTTCTGATACTTAACCCAAACTATGGAAAAGGTTTTCACGATAAAAGCAACCAAGTGAGAAGTAGAATGGAATCACGGAAGTGAATGATCCAAGATGTAATTTAAGTAAAGACGGGAATACCCAACATGTGAGGTACTGAAAAATAATATCCAATAGCAATATAATTGATTAGAAGCAGACTCCACCTTAACCCGGGGACAAAAATCGCTCTTAGAAGATAGAAGTACCTCACTCAATGTTTCACTTGGGTAAGGTGTATATGCTTCTCTATACGAAACAGCTTTTCTCAGGCGCTTCCCCCGGCCAAGAGTAGCTTCCTCCTCATTTTGATATTTCTCCCATCTAAAGCCCGGAAGACCACGTAAGAAAAAATTTAAAATTACATAGCATAAATCTAGGCAAAAGCAGAATCAGTTATTAATTAATTGCATATAGCAGTCAGTCTCATCCAACCAAAGTTTGAGACTTAAGGATACATGCAAAAACCTTGATGTTTAGAACAAGTGAAAAAATACAATTTGGACATCCTAAATTGAATCCTTGTTCCAACCTTAAACACCATGCAACTAATCTATAATGGAGGCCATCAAAGTCAAGAGTAGCAGCAAGAACACATCACAAGCCAACCAAAATCATCTGTTGTTGCAGAAATGCGAAAAATAACATACAAAATTCTTACTCGCAGCTTAAAGCATGGAATGGTTGAGAGTAATTTCGAGAAAGTTTTACAATTGCTTACCGTACACGTAAAAGCCTGTCCCATTCATTTTCTTCATTACCACTGAGAACGTTGTCCTCCTTTCTTTCAGCATTTTGTCCAGAAATATCATCAGGCACAAGAGAAGGTGATTCACCTCCGCCATGCTCCTCCATTGTTTCATCATTCCACTCCAAAGGCTGCTGAAACAAAACAATAATTTTTAACCAAAATTAGCAGCATACAAATCTTCATTTCTTCAGGTCTTAAGATAAATCATTAACTCAAAATACAACCCCAGGATACACATGAGAAAAACTGAATAGAAGGCTTGTACATGCAGCACAAAAAGAACAATGCAGTAGACATATGATGTGTAAACAATGACAGTTGTGTACCATAATCAGTAGCTACATATGGATAAGGGGGCATGGAATACAACAATTGTTTAGTTCCAATGCAATGGCAAAAAGAGGTTTCTTACGATTAAATGAACAGAATAATATGGAAATCAATCGTGTAGATTGAGATTACAATTCATTACCTTCACTGAACCAAGCATATCATTGTCAAAATCTCCTTCAGCAACATCGGTTGTTCCAGACTGCAGGTTTGATCGGTCAAGCAATTTTAAGATAGCATTATCGTCCCACACAATCTTGTTGCCACCATCTGTACATTTATCCTTGTAAACATCCCCAAGGCCACCACCCCTCTTCCTCTGCTTTTGCTCTAAATCTGCTAATATATCATCCTTGTTATTGTTACTATCGCAAATTTCTTTACCATTAGTGCTAGAAGAATCATTGAAAAGTTCTTCTGTTCCCCATCGTAGAATATCTTCAACTTCCTTCTGTGATCCAGACTTGTTCACAAACAGCTGATCAAGCATCAATTTCTTTTTTGCAAGCTGCAAGATGCGCTCCTCAACACTGGCACGGACAACAAGCCTGTACACCAGAAGTCTATTTGACTGTCCAATTCGATGTGCCCGATTCATAGCTTGGATATCAGCATGTGGGTTGAAATCAGAATCATAAATTATAACTGTGTCAGCTGTTGCTAAATTTATCCCAAGACCACAAGAGCGTGTTGATAGCAAGAAGACAAATCGGCTTTTATCTTGGTTGAAACGAGTAATTGCTGCCTGGCGATCGGTGACTGATACAGAACCATCCACTCTCTCAAATGTTTTAGGCCCAAATTCTAACGTCAAATAATCCTCAAGGATATCAAGAAGCTTAGTCATCTGTGAAAAAATAAGAACTCTATGACCATCCTTATATAACATCTTTAGCATGGAATGCAGCAGGGTCAGTTTGGCTGAAGCTTTTATCCGCATTTCATGTAAAAATTCTACTGAACCTGAATCAGGTTCAGTACCAGGAATCAGATAAGGATGATTGCAAATCTTTCTAAGCTGCATTACAATGTTTAGCATTGATTGCTGTGGAACCCCTTTTCCAATATTCCTTAATAGCTGATAATTTTTAGTAAGCATTGCCCGGTAGTATTCAGCTTGGATAGAGGACAATTCAACAGGAACCATTCTTTCTGTCTTGGGAGGAATATTTTGCATGGCATCCTTTTTGAGCCTTCGAAGCATATGTGGAGCAACGAGTTTCTTCAATTCCTCTACTTTCTCAGTAGTTGTAAGATCATTAAATTTCTCCTCAAAAGAAGATAGAGAAGGGAATGAAGTTGGCTGCAAAAAGTTCAGCAAATTGTACATCTCACCAATATTATTCTGAAGAGGGGTACCGGTCAACAGAACACGATGCTGGAAAGAAAATGTATTGAGCAAGCTGAATAGCTTACTTTCAGAATTCTTCAGTCGGTGACCCTCATCAACCACAAGAACTTCCCAAGGAACTCCACGCAAGTAAGAGGAATCAGCAAGAACCATTTCATAAGTGGTTAAAAGCACATTAAATTTGAAAGACAACGTTTTCTTACTTGGCCCATTTGGCTCACTCGCATGCCATTCATACTGGCGAATAATGCCTCTTGCTTTAGCACACCCATGATACTCCACAACATTCACATCAGGAGCCCACAGCGCAAATTCAGCAAGCCAGTTAGGCATAGTGGAAAGTGGAACTAAGACTAAACAAGGCTTGGAAGCTTTGAACTCGAAGTACAATGAAGAAATAAAAGCACATGCAGACACCGTCTTCCCAAGACCCATCTCATCAGCAAGTATCACGTTCTTTGATCTATGCCAGCATTTACGCAACCAATTCAATGCTTCAAGCTGATGGGGAAACAAAGAACCTCCTTTGAGTTCATTAGGTTGCTCTATGAGAGTAAAAATCTCATTTTGCTGATCACCTACCCTCCCTTTCAAAGGATCATCCATCAGAGAGTCTTTCTCCTGGGTTTGGCATTCAAGCTTGTGGAAAAGATCAATTAGATATGACGATTTTTTAAGAACAGGTTCATCCAGTTTTTCCCAAGTGCACTCATCATAAGGGAGACCAGTCCATTTGACAAAAGCTTCATGTGTACAGTCATCAGTAGCACGCAGAGCAATAACTCGCTGAGGTTGTTTCCACCTATCCTCACATATATTGATCACAGAAGTTCCATATTTAGCCTTGTAGTTTTCTAGTTTTCTCTTAGCAAGAGCTTTCAGCTGGGATTCAGGAACCCAACTATTATGCACATGAGATTTTCCAACCCACTTAACTAAGAACTCATATGATACTGCTGGATTAGCACAAGTTGACAAAGCAACCGAAGTTTCAGTAGCTTTGTCTTGAACATTGCTAGTCATATTCTTTTCACTACTTGCTTCTTTTGTGTCTTCGGATTTAGAATCTTCAGTACTGTCTTGTTTTACCAAACCAGCATCAGCTCTGTCCCCCGTTTCCATATGTTCTTGTTGTTTTACCAATTCCTCTGCAGTCACTACAGATTCATCTCGATCTTTATCAATTACGGCAGACTCTGAATAATTTGCATCCTTCCCTAAGTCCTTAAAATTTCCTACTTTGCAATCTTTGTTTCCAGATCTTCTGTATACATGCAATTTATCCACTCTGACATTCTTCATGCTCTCTTCCTTATCCAAAGTTTCCGTACTGCTAGGACAACCTCCTCCAACATTTTCAGCAACTCTTGAATCTGAACGAACATCACAGCTTGAACTTTCCTCTGAAAGTCTAGTTTGCATTTCAGAATTAAACAATTTGTCAGAAGGAATGCCATCTGCAGGACTTAAAGAACCATCATGTGACAATTTTGCATTGTCACCCTGAATTCGACATCCCAGTACCCGATCAACCTGAGATAACCACAAAAATGATACAAGGATATTAATCAGGATAACTGCAAATTTAACTGGGATGCAATTGTCTTTTTCCCAAGATCTATAGAAAAATGCCTAAATTTTCAGATCTATTTTACCTGTTGAAGTTCATTGATAATGTCCTCGCCTGTTTGTGCTTCAAATACATGTTCCCCAGATTTATTCAACTCATTTGATGGGTGTACAACTTCGTCAGAAAATTTCTGAAATAGTTCATTCATATTAAAGTCACAGCCAAGGAGTCATAATAAGAGTTTTGGTCACAATTATAGCCATGCCACATAATGGCAATATAAACAAGTATAATGGTACTAACATTACTACTAGTAATCAAGTATGAAATTCAGCTGCAGACAAATATTTTTTTGCTGAGGTTTTCCTGGATGCAAAAACTTAAATTAACAAAAACCTATGTTTGAGTGTCTAAATGTGACTGTGGAATCCATTATATGACAAATAATACAGTGCAACTATGACACTATGTAACAAACATGATACAAATCCAAGTAAATATCATGTCTATATTGACTAAGCAAAGAACTAGGTAAAAAGAAATAGAGAAACCCAAGAGAAACCTGCTGAAGTTCAATTATGAAAAGCCAAAGCAAAGCAATGAAATTACTGAATCAATACCTCATCTTTTCCCCCCATGCTGATACCCTTGCATCCAATATCTTCCTTCAATATAGATGCATAATCTCCAGCAAGTGTTTTCGGCTTCAAGTGCAACTTATTTGATCCAGGACTTTCGGTGCTTGCTTTCAATCCACGGTTTTTACAAGTTCGTTTTCCTTTGTCAGATCTATGCTTCTTTATGTTGTTCCCATTGTTGCCTCCTTCATGTTTTCTTTTTTTATCTTTCTCAACTGTAGCACCAATTGCAAGGACAATTGGTTTTCTTGGAGAACCATTATTAAGAGAGTACTCATGCTTTACATCAGAATCCTCACTATTTGGCTTGCCTTTTGTAAGTTTACAATCCGACAGGAATTCTTTACTAGAAGAAACTAACATTTTCTCACCAGATGACTTGGGTGGTGATGCACTGGGCTTCCTTTCATCGTCAATGTTTATACATGATGAAGTACCCTGTACAGGGCAATCAAGTGATGGATCACTTGGATTGGGGCCATTAGATACAAGTACAGCGGAATCTGGTTCTGTTTCCAAGGATTTGAGTTCAACGTTAACAACAGATTTCCCTTTGCTGGAGGACCTTCGTTTGGAAAGAATTGAGCTTCCAAGAAGCCGTGATACTTTATCAGCACTGGACGACTTAACTCCAGTCTTCAAGTTTGATGTAAGAGTTTTAGTTCTTGCCCGCTTTGAAATAGTCTCCAGATGGCTAATTGAATTGAGAGGGTCACTTTTTTGAGAGCACTTAGGACATTGCCACTTACCCATCGGAATGCGCTTCAGGAAATGAATAACAAGATTTAAATAATTCAAGTGCAATTAATATGATAGGAGGAAAAATAAGCATCATCAAGTTAGCTGCAAAAAAAATATTATTTAGCACATACCTTAAGAGGGGGATCAAGACACTGAAGATGATAAACTCGGGGACAGTTATCACAGCATAACAGGTTACCACCAAGATCGCAGATAACACATTCATAGTAATACTGGAATGCAAAGGAGATAAAAGTCCATAAGGATTGAAAGTAAATAGCGACAAGGAAAAATTAAAGATGCTACAAAGGATTACACTGTAAATATTTATCTGAACTCTACTACCATAGTTCTCTAAATGAGCAGCATTCTGCAGCAGTTTCTATCCTTATTATTTACTCTGTGTGTACTTACCACCTTAGAAATACAAATAATTAAATTGTTGCCTCGTCTGGAAATGTAGCAACAGAAACAACCGGATTGTTTCAAGAGCATTACATTCAAGGACTAGATTTCTTATAGCAGACAGTTCAACTGATTTAGCCAAACTTTACCAAGACTCATGACAAATCTGTAAAGACAACAATATAGCATGCAAATTTGCATCATAAGATATCATGAGTGAAGCAAATGATGAATGTTCATTGTCCTTACCAACAACGAACTTTAGTATCCCAAGTAGCTAGAATGAAGTCTGCAAACTACTAATAAAGAGCAAAAGATAGTAACTTACGCCATCATTCCCTTTCCTCTTGGACGAAGATACATCAGAAACCAATTCAGTCTTTGGCCTGCGTTTTGCAGTAGAAGCACTTCTTGGAGATTCCAAGGAAGCTGAATTCTCTTCCCTGCTACTGTTAGACAAAGCTCGTCCATAGAGAAGCTTTTTTCGCTTGCGCTTCAACACCCAATTTCTGTTTAACATTTTACTCGTGGTCAGAACTGTTATCCTTCACTACAATCCAGTTCTTTTTACTCACATTGCCGCAAAGAATGCCCGCCATGCATCTGAAGATGCAACAAGGCTTCAATCAATCCACGGCAGCAGAATCTCAAACTGGCTGTTAAACAAGAACATTAATCGGGATCAAAGAGTATAAAACAATATATTGGCTTAACAATATGATGTTTGCATTCATCTGGAACATATTTAAGTACTCATTTGGTATCAGCACGAACAAGAAACCATAAGACAACATTAGGATAAAAGAAAATCATAGCATCAGCTCGCTCACATGAATTAATCAAACTGACGTCTTGATCAAACCAACAGTTAAGATACATCAAACTCTGGGCAAAAGCTAAACAATCAGACCAATGAACTTAGCAAATCACATGCATTCACTCGCTAAAAGTCCCAGAACCCCACTTTATCAACTAGCCAATTCCAGTACATAATTCTAAAACCCAATCACCAAGTCAATACTGAGAAACTGCACAATTTAGCACCAACCAATAAGACCATAAATACAGCTCCAAAACGACATCAATTTCATTATACCAGGCGCGAAATCAGCTCATAGCAAATAAAACAAAATACCCACAAAATCCAAACCAAAGACAAGCACAAGAACAGAAAAAGAAACAGTACCCATATGGGAAAACAAGCTCGACAATCGTTCAAGTGAATCAGAAACACCTGGATGTTGTAATCATAGACACAGTGTTGATAGAAAGGGGGAGAGAAGCGACAGAGATTAGGGCATAGAAGCAAGGGGGAGGGGGAGAGAGAGAAAGAGAGATAAATGAGAGATACGAGACACAAAAAAGAAAGAGAAAGGAGGCAGGCACCTAAACACGACACAACAACAACTAACAACAACAACTAAATATGAAATATATCGAAAGAGACTTGGGACTATATAAGATTTAGAGAGGGAAATCGCATAGTTGTAGAGAGAGAAACATACATAATACGGACTCGCCGGGGTCATAGGGCGGGTTGCACTCTGACATGGCAGTGCATGAGAGAGATAGAGAGAGATAGAGAGAGAGATTTTCTTAGAGAGAAAAAGTACCCTCCTCTCAAAAAACATTCAACCACTGAAAACATGCCACATGGATGTACGTCATGTTCCCCATATTTTTTCTTTTTTTCTTTTTCACCCTTTTTCATAATTTTGTAAGAGGAGTCTGCTGTGTTTGACACAGTGAGGTAATTAGCTTGTCTCTTATTTCTAGGCTTCATTGGATTTTGTTTGGAATCTTTTTTTTTAATAGATGTTAATAGGTCGAGTCGGGTCAGTCCCGATCATGGTTACCTATAGCTCACGTTAAGCCCAGTTCAGCCCATGACTCAGCCTATGACCCGACAAGTAACAATAGGAATGGGCCAACCCAGTCTGTCGTTCTTTTAGAAAAACTTCGAAAACGAGCTCTCGACTTATTCCTTATTTAGAAAAACTTCAAAAACGACGTCGTTTTGAAAATAATAACCGGGTCATAAGCCAAAATCGAGGCAGGTGCTTTTTGATATGTTTGCCATTTTTCTTATTTAAACAATACAATTTTAATTATTATTTATAAGTCTCAAATTGTTGTAAATTCCTCCTTAAGAGTGCAATGTTAATTTTTGAAAAATAACCATTAAAGGTTGAAATTATTATAAGAAAATATTACAACAAGCAACAACACCAGAAGTCTTATTGACAATCAAAGAAGTCTTACTCACAATTGAAGTTTAAAAACATCCAATAATGCATAATCTTACCTTTAACCAGTAGAGAGACTATAAAAAAAAGATGCAATTCAAAAATTAGTTAAAATTTAATAGTTACATAAATAAATTTGAATTATCCTTAAAACTTAAGGAACTAATTATTAGATACATACATTGAATTTCTATTTTGTGTGTTATATGGTAAGTCTAAAACATTACCATATTTTGTAGATAAATATTTAAAATGTAGTTTATTACTTAGTTTTTCCCCCCATTGTATCCTTATGTTATAAATACAATAGAATGTATCCTATTTTTTAATTAAACCAATAATATTGTTATCATAAAAAATAGCTTTTACTATAGAAATTTTTTATTTTATTGGATTTTATTTCAAATCATTTTCTTAATTAAACAACACAATTTTAATTATTATTTATAATATTAAATTATTATGAATTTTTTACAATAAATGATTGACATTGCTTCATTAAAAATTTAAAAATATTAGTTAAAAGTTTAATTGTTAAAAAAATAAAATAGCATTTCAAATTTTAGTTAAAACTTAATGATCGTATAAACAAATAAAATTGAATTTGTAACACCCCACTCCCGCATGACCCGAACCCGACATCGACGGTGATATCCGAGTCCGTGCCCCGCGAGGCGACATGCTACATCACTCAGTTAACACTCAGTATAAATATTTTTTTTCTTTAACACATACGCACTTGCACACACATCACATATTAGGCGGAAAACAGTTTGCATAACGAACAATGGCTTCAGGGCCCTTTTCATAAACATAATTTATTCTAACATGTTAACTTTACAAATTGTCCAATTCAGTTATACAAACATTCAGAAAAAAAACTGAAATACATTAATGCAGACACGAACTGATCCCCGACCATCCCTCTATTGAATTAGCCAGCAGACGACATACTCCCGTTGCCTGACGGGGTATTCTTTTGAGTCCTGAAAAATAATTGCAAATTTTGGGTGAGTTTTGCGAACTCAGTGAGTGACCATCATTGATGGTTCACCCAGTCACACAATACATA
>JANITW010000003.1:59289192-59307462 GCA_027564335.1 Erythroxylum williamsii | reverse complement strand
GGGATTTGGATTTTGTTGTTGTTGTTGTTATTATTATTATTATTATTATTATTATTATATGTTATATATTTTTTCTTAGAGTTATAAACTCAATTTTTGTAGAATTAAATATCTAAAATCTAAATTACTATAAGAATATTCAACAACATACTAAATTCGAACCCTTATAAATTTTTTAAAGTCATGTTCTCATAAGACATTTTACACATAAACAACTAATATTAAACAGTTAATTCTATAAACATTAAATGACAAACAGTTAATACAATCCGCTGCTTAAATCAGTAGATATAATCAGCTATCAATTAATAGAATTAATTAACAGCTAATAAAATTAGCTGATTACTAAACAAGGACATAATATTATGTAATGTGTTAATTAAAAAAGTTAAAAAAAATTAAATACTTTTACACCTATTATTTATCAAAACATTGTCCTACTTCACTCGGTCCAATTTATTAGCCTTGAGCCCAATTTTCTAAGTCCGTATTTAACTCATTCTAGCCAAGTTCTGACAAATATCTCAACTACCAGATGACGTGCTGCTGTAAGTAGGGTTCCACATTCCTCGCTCGGAAAACGACAGATAATTGGTTCGTGTTTTACACGCTCACCTGACACGCTTGAGGCTGGCCAAGACTTTTTGAGGACAAGAATGGGAACAAAATATCATGATTATTTTGACCCTAAAAATCACTAAATTTACTTCTGAACCCCAAAATGAAAATACGAATTATTAAAAATTTAGTATAAATAAATCTGAAATGTGATATTAAAATATCGAAGAGAAAAAGACTTAAGGAGATTGACTTGAGATTTAAGTGATATTAAACTCTAGATTGGTACCTAAGTGTACAGAGCCTAGGTTTGATGATATCCAGGTACTGATGCTTTTTTAGATCGATTCGTTTGTTTCTTGTTTCGGTTTAAAATCTTCTTTCTGTCCTTCGACTTGTGTTTTTCGTAGCTAGTTTTCTATCGATCGTCGTGATTTATGAATGATTATTGTTCACTTGAAGTGTTGTTCTGATCAGCTGAGTTGCGATAAGCTTGATTTTTTGGGATTCTGGGTAAGGTTCGTTTTCTCTTTTTCCTTTTTGGGTTATGGAAACAGGCGTCTGTGTGGTCAGAACTTAAATGATTGTGTTTGATTCAGCTGCAAAAATTGCTGCTTTTTTCATGTTGGGTTTGGTAGTATGTTTTTATGATACTTTTCTAGCTTTACGGGGGGCTCAATTGAAAAAATAAAAGTCTTCGAGTCTTGGGTTCAGTTTGATTTGAAGTGGGTATTCTGAATTGTGCGCCCATCTGATTATGTCGCCGATGTAATTTCGGTGCTCCTTCCACGATAAGATCTTCTAATGCACGCGAACTTGATTAAGTTGCTGCAATTTCTAGTCGATTCTTTGGAGTAAAGATTTCATCAGTTTGCTTTTTTTGAGTTTATCTAATTTATAATACAAACTAGTTTTTGCTTGTGAATGGCATAGACAAGATAATTATGATGAAGTGCTAATTTTTTCTGTGGTTATTTGTGAGTGGAAATTGAATGTGATGCTTGATATTTTTTGCTGGAATGTATTCTTGCTTGTCCTAGATATTACTTCAGTCAATAAGAGAGCTTGTTTATACTTGACTTGATGATTCTTAACGGTTCTTTTGTCTTTTTTTCTTTTGCTCTTTAAGGAATCAGTAATTTGTATCCCTGGAAATACGATGTCTGACAAGCCAAATTTGTGCTCTGAGATCGTAGTGTTTCTCTGCTGATATGGGATTCATTGGATCTTATCTTGCTGTTGTAGTTGAACTCTATGGAGAGAAAAGTTGGAAAAGGGACAATGAATCAACAGAAGACCCTCAAACAAGCTCGATACAATAATGTGGAAACTGTAAATGAGGGTTTAGGTTCGGCCAATCAAAGATTTTTGCATGATCCATCAGCTAATATAAATAGTAATGTACGACCTCCTGATTACAACATGTCTGTTGGAGCTAGACCTGTACTTAATTACTCAATTCAGACTGGTGAAGAGTTTGCACTTGAATTTATGAATCCAAGACAACACTTCTTCCCTAATTCTCATAATGATCCTAACAGTGCACCTGGGTATACCGAACTGAAGGGTATAATAGGAATACGTCACACAGGTTCAGAAAGTGGTTCTGAAATCTCTATGCTTGGTGCCCTAGAAAAAGGTCATAACCAAGAATTTGAAAGGCAAGGCTTTACCATGCATGAAAACCAAAACTACTACAATTCTATGCAATCTGCCCCACGAACATCATCGAGAAATGACAGCACTCGAGGAATTCGTGAATTTCCCTCGTCAGGAGCTTCCGGTAGTTTATCAATGAAGTTGAAGTTCCTCTGCAGCTTTGGCGGTACAATTCTTCCCCGGCCGAGTGATGGAAAGCTTAGATATGTTGGCGGTGAAACGCGAGTTATTGGGTTAAGCAAGAATATTTCTTGGCAAGAGCTTCAGCAGAAGGTATCAATGATATATGATCAAGTGCATGTTATAAAGTACCAACTCCCTGGTGAAGACCTTGATGCACTGGTTTCTGTATCCAGTGATGAGGATCTACAGAACATGATGGATGAATGCGCTATAATAGGAGATGGAGGATCACAGAAGCCTAGAATGTTCTTATTCTCTGTTAATGATTTGGAGGATCCCCAGCTTGGCTTAGAGAACATGGAGGGTGATTCTGAGTTCCAGTATGTAGTTGCTGTGAATGGTATGGATTTGGGTTCAAGGAAGAGCTCAATCAATTTAGCAAGTACTTCTAGGAACAATTTGGATGAGTTGCTTAGTCTCAATGTTGATAGGGAAATTGGCAGGGTTAGGGTTGACTTACCTAGTGGTAGCACAGCTCTTAATGTGCCTCTATCAACAAGACAATCCTCCCAACCACTGCAAGTAAGCGCTTCAAGTGCCTATGATTCTATGTCACAGCCTTATCAGACCCAGAAGATGCATGGTAACCAGCAACCTGTATCCTCCATGCAACCTGTGAGTTGCTTCCCAAAGATGGATGGAACAGTTACCAATGCTTTTTCTGTTGCACTCCAACATGGTTATGGCTCACAGCCCTCCAACCATCTGACAGCTGGTGAAAGTTTAGTGCCAATGCCCTTCCAGGGATATCCGGTTCAACAGGGGTCTTTGCATGAAGACTCAACTTATGGCGGCTTTCATGTTCAAAATGTGGAAGTAAGCTCAAAAGACGCAAAGATGAAAAGAGATAACTCTAACCAGAAATTAAATGAACCAAAGAGAAGTCAAGGTCTTGATAAGGAAATACCATTAAAGGAATTGAAAATGAAACGAGATGGATCCTTCCCTAAAATTCAAGAAACTGTGGAATGTCGAACATTTGAAAATGAGAGCTCTGGTTCCTTGCTTCCAAAAGAAAGTCAAACTCCAGCCTATGAATCTAGACAAGAAGCTGTGGTTGTCAATGCATCTCCAGACATAGGAGTACGAAATTTGCCTTCAAAAAGTAACAAAAGTCTGCCGGAAATTGCACAGAATTCAATGCTTGCAGAAGCTGTTAATGATGGGAAGAAAAATGATGCAAATAAATGTGCTTCTGCAGGTGCAGTTACCACTGGATACGGTGACCCTGAGGCTGATCCAACAGACTTTAGCTATCTTGAACCACCATTGGTTCAACGTGTCTTCCATTCTGAGAGAATTCCCAGGGAGCAAGCGGAATTAAATCGGTTGTCAAAATCTGATGATTCCTTCAATCCTCAAGTTCTAATAACCCAAGCACATCCAAGTCATTCTCAAGAAGTCACAGAATCTGTTGATAAATTACATGAAGGGAGTGTAAACCACCGGACTGAGCAGCCTCTCACATCTGCGAAAATCCGTTATGCAGATGCTCTACTTGTGGAAGAAGGAAGAGCACAGTCTGAAAAGTACAAAGAGTCTGCTGATAATATCAATAGATTGACATTTAATGCATCAGAAGGCCTTGGATCAAATGGGCAGAAATTGCAAATGGGACCAGTGATAGTCAATTCTCCAGATGATTATGAAGTTGCCCAAGGAAAGGATAAAGAAACAGTTGTATTGGTAAATCCAATAGGAAGTCCAGGAATGGTTGATAAACATCATGAGAAATCTGCTTTTCCTCCGTTAAAGGTTATGCCATTGGAGGTGGCAGCAAACAAGGATAGTGATGATAATGCTAAGTTAGGTGTACAACCTTTGCTGTTGGTAGAGAACTCAGCTCAGATTCCAGCATCAAAGGCTAATACATTGGAGGTGACTGCAAACAAGGATAATGATGATAATGCTAAGTTAGGTGTAAAACCTTTGCCGTCAGTAGAGAACTCAGACAGGGCTGTTTCTCAAGGGGAATCTGGCACAGACTTTTTTCCATCACAGCAAGGTGACATATCGGTGGATATTAATGATAGGTTTCCTTGTGATATACTGTCTGATATATTTTCTAAAGTTAGAAACCATCAAAACTGCACTGGCATAAACCCAATGCATGTTGATGGAGCTGGTTTGAGCTTGAACACGAAGAATCATGATCCCAAACGTTGGTCGTATTTTCGAAACTTAGCGCAAGATCAGTTTGTCAGGAAAGATGTTTCCCTTATTGACCAGGACCATCCAGGTTTCTCATCCTCTCTTACAACTGTTGAAGGAGGGGTGACTACTGATTATAGCTATCCACCTCTGCAGTCTGATGGAGTTCCCATGCCTCAAGTTGAGTCAAATATCAATTTCGATGAGGACATGCAGCAAGAAATCTCTGATGCCATTGAATCCGATACTGTGGGTTCGCTTCCTTCACATACAAACTATGGTCCTTCTATGCACAAGGGCAAGGACAGTGCACAGTTGAGAGGAATAAACTCTAGAGTTCCCGAGTCAGAATATGAGGTACTTCTCTTCTGCTCTGTGTGTGTTTAAAATCCGTCAGTTCTTAACCATATTGCAAATGAATAACTCTGCAATTCTCCTCTTTTATCAGCATGATGGAAAGGTAGATTTTCAGACAACTGACGCACCTCTTGTTGATCTTCCTTTTTTAGACTTTGATATGAGTACCTTGCAGGTAAATTGCTTTTCTTTGTCGCAGAAATTTTGTTGTTGCCCAATTTCTTAACCTGAGAATTTTAATTCTTAGCATCTAAAAGGAACAGTTAAGTTTTAAATTAGAATATTTTTTACTATAGTTATTTTGACAATGAAGAATATGAAAGGACCTGGAGTGAAGTATAGATGTATGGTATAGACCTAACAGCTGGAGAAATTGAAGTTCTATGCAAAATAATGTGTCAACAGCATCTACCATATAACTAATGTCACCATTGATCCATTTTAAGGCATTAGACTACAAAATGAAATATTTAAAGTTACAGAAAAGAACTAGTGCTCAAGAAATCTTCACATTTTTTTTGGGTGATTTCTGGTGTAAAAAAAAGGACCATTCAGTGACACTTCCTTCAATTTGTTCCCCTCCGAAAATCAGATTGTCCGTCAGAACACGCTTCTTCATTTATTCAGAAATATCACTTTATTTCAGTGCTTAGTGGACAGCGGTTCTTGTCAACCTCTTGTTGTCTTATACCCCTACCCCCATCCTCTTTGATTGCCAAACCTGTTTTCTATTGCTGGTTACTTTCATTTCATGAGAAACCTTTTATATTATTCTAGATAATAAAAAATGAAGATCTGGAAGAGCTAAGAGAACTGGGTTCTGGCACGTTTGGAACTGTTTACCATGGAAAGTGGAGGGGAACTGATGTTGCTATTAAGCGAATAAAGAAGAGCTGTTTCACTGGTCGTTCGTCAGAGCAAGAAAGATTGGTGAGCTAGTTTTCTTCTGTTGATTCTTCATATGATTAAATAATCACAGTAATGGTAAAAAAAATTGTTTAACTTAATTTCTGTAAATAAATTTCATTTTGGACTAACTGGCTTAAATAAATAAGTTTCATTTTGGACTAACTGGCTTAAGTACCATCTATTTTAGAAGGATTGAATACCTCGAATTTTCTCTGTATGGACCTTAGTTCTGGTGCTTATAATTTTTTTTAGTTCTCTTTAAGTCTAAGAATGCTCTTGTACTTCCTGATGGAAAATAGATTTATTAATTAACACTGTATGATAAGAGCACTGGCATTTGACGTTGGCTGAGAGAGTGACGGTTCTTTTTTGAGTTACTCATTCCGTATTGCTATATTTTTCAGACTGTCGAGTTCCGTCGTGAGGCTGAAATTCTCTCAAAACTTCACCACCCCAATGTTGTAGCATTTTATGGAGTGGTGCGGGATGGACCTGGAGGAACACTGGCCACTGTGACAGAGTTCATGGTGAATGGCTCTCTTAGACGTGTTTTGCTTAGCAAAGACAGGTATTTCCTTTTATATGCATGTATATTGTTGAGTCCTAAGAGACCTCTGCTTATTTTGTTATTGTTGTCTTCTCAACTGTAAATTTCAAGGCATCTTGACCGTCGCAAACGACTCATTATTGCGATGGATGCGGCTTTTGGAATGGAGTATTTACACTCAAAGAACATTGTGCATTTTGATTTGAAATGTGACAATTTGCTTGTTAACTTGAAGGATCCTGTGAGGCCTATTTGCAAGGTATTTATCAGTGCTATTGTTGCTTTGTGGTTCTCCTCGTATGGTGATTGTTACTTTTATGATGATCTGTTGTCCATGTTCTTGCTTAAAGAGTAGCTCACAAGTCCAGAGTCCAAGAAATTTTGACAGGAGAGTTAAGCACTTCTATTTTGCAGGTTGGTGATTTTGGTTTGTCAAAGATTAAACGAAATACCTTGGTTACTGGAGGTGTAAGGGGGACTCTTCCATGGATGGCTCCGGAGTTGTTGAATGGTAGTAGCAGTAAGGTTTCTGAAAAGGTAAGTACTTTTGTTCTTTTGTACAATATATTCTAGGAAGGTCAAAAAGAAGGTTTCTGGAAAGGTAAGTCCTATTTGTTCTTTTGTACAATATATTCTAGGAAGGTCAAAAAGATAAACTTCCTGGCTGTAATTGCCTAGCCAGTTGCTTTCTGTGGCAACAAAAGGGGACGGGGTGCAGCTTTTTTTTCACTTGGATTGATCACTGTGGTACCTGAATCTGTTAGCATTGAAGCTTGCAGATTCTTAAGAATACGTCTGTTAACACATTTAATTTTTGCAGGTTGATGTGTTCTCTTTCGGCATTGTCCTGTGGGAGATTCTGACCGGTGACGAGCCTTATGCTAATATGCATTATGGAGCAATCATAGGTGTGTATCGTCAACTTCAGTTCTCCAGGAAACTCAATAAATGACCACTATTAGCTGTTAATTTCAACACATAACTGTGGAAATCTATGTGCTTGCCTGCCTGCAAGTGTTTTACCGACTGAGGATTCTTTGTGGTTGTGGCTTGGTTAGATTTCCTCCAACTGAAGTTCACTTACTGACTTCTCTTCTGGCTTTCAGGAGGCATAGTGAGCAACACACTAAGGCCTCGTGTGCCAAGCTCTTGTGATCCTGAGTGGGGATTGCTAATGGAGCAATGTTGGGCCCCTGATCCTGCGGCTCGACCATCTTTCACACAAATTGCTAGACGATTGCGTGCTATGTCTGCAGCTTGCCAAACCAAGCAACAGCCACATATTGTTCCAAAGTAGCAGTACACCTTCCAATTCTCTTATCATATATTTCAACATGACGAGTATGTTTTATGACCCCCCCTCTCTCTCTCTCTCTATATATATATATTATGTATAAGTGTGTATATATTCTACATGCACAGGCATGGTTATTAAGAGGTTCCATAATATGAGACGAAAACTATAATTGTGTGCTGTGTAAAACTTGAGAAGAGATTGGATGATGTATATGCATTATTTTTGTTAATAGTGAATGTGAAACTTGCATGATTTATTTTTCTTAAGTTTCATCCACATCATGATATTATAATTATAAACACGATTTTTCTTGCATTCTAAATGCATGTCAATGGGTCGGGCTGGCAGGTTCCGACTGGATGGGCCACGGGCGGCTCTACCTGGCCCGACCGGTTATATTTTTAAAAAAAATTAGAAAATGATGCTGTTTTTCTAGTTTTGATAAATGGTTTAAATTTCGGGATAATACATTAAATAGTTTTTAATTTTTTAATTTGTGTCTATTTTTAATTTAATTTTGGAATTTCCTGTATAAACTAGGTTAAGATATTACTTTTATTGACGTGACGTGTTTATTAAATTTTACTTGAATGTTTATTTATTAGTTAGTTCGATAAAAATAATATTTTGATACATGATTTATATGAGTTTTACAAGATTAGTTAAATATCAGTTTTCGCAAAAAATGCACCATTATATAAATAATTATTTTTATAATTTAAATTCTTTTTTGTCTTTAAAAATTATGTTGTAATGATTATATACTTAATAAAAATAGTTTAACACAATTCTAATGTATTGTCATGTAAGATGATTTTTTTATGCTCTATGTCAACTAATATTACATTTCTTATATTTTTATTTTTCATTTTTGATATTTTTAATTTTATACGAATCGTAAAATTCAAAATATGTTTTATCAAAATTTTGTAAATCATTTATTTTAACTATTTTAAGATTTTGAAATATGACATTTTTTAATTGAAAAGTTTTTGTGACATGTACGATTAGAATATACATTCTAGCTCTTATATTGATAGGGAATGGCATAATTAAATATTAATTTTAAATTTATTACTTGGTTATTATAACATAAATATTAACAAAACCTTACCGTTATGTTATTATTAGCATTGATTTTCATAATTTTATATTTGTGCTAACAGATTATGATTATTCTTAATTTAATAAATCCTAACATTAAGACTATATCTTATATGCCTAACATGATATAAATAGGGCAATTAATTCTTATAATCTAGTGTGTATATATATATATATATATTATAATTGTGGATGACAATATCTCTCTAAATATGGATAATAAATATGAAGATTAAGGATTATAATAAGTTAGGCCGAGTTTGGGCCAGGGAAGCTTGGGTTTGGTATGTGATCATATCTAAAATTGACCTAAAACTTGATCATACCGAGACTCTAGGTCTAAGTTAGAGCTTCATCGGATTTGAGCGACTTGAAATCTTATCGGCCTTAGATCAAACTTGATTAAATATATATTTTAAAATTTTAAATTAAAAGTAACGTATTGTTTAAATTTTGAGCATATTAAAAATTGTAAGTTTCAAGCCATGCACCTCAAATTGTTCAATTCAAAACTTAAAATTTTCAAAAAAAATAAAGTTTGAAGTCAGTAAATCAATTTAAGTTAGATCTTTTGAATTTAGGTCAATATCGAGCTAAAGAGGGTAACTCTTGCCATTACTACTCATGATTTAAGAATATAATTCAACCCAAAGGATTATTTTTTAACTATGAACATATCCTTTCTAACTCTCATGTATTATCATATTTAATTATTTTTTATGATTAAAAAATTGCATCAATTCGATCATTTCAATAATGAGAATTTTGAATTAATTAATTTTTTACTTAATATATAAGAATGTTTTAAAAATATATTTTAAAATTTTCAATTTTTTAATCTTAAATCAATCTCGTAATGATTTATTATCAATTAAACCTTTTTAATTTTTAATTTCTTATTTACTATATTAAATTTAGGCTTGATTTTTAACTCATTGGTTAATGGCATTTTTTGGGCAAATGTAAACATAGCAGGAAAGCTTTCTCCAAGAATACTCTTTCCTAAGCCTCATACGGTGCAAAACCTTCTCCAACGACTTGAAATCGCCTGAAGTCGCCAACTTTTCAATAAGCGATTAAAAAGTCGAAGTACCCATTATGGGGCCCGACATGAAGATGTTGTCTGATAATGGGGACTCGGATTCATTGCTGCTTTCCACCTCACTGTGACTACTGAATTCATCGCAGTTTGTGGGTTCGACTTCTGAGATAGGTTGGTTCAATGCTTTTGCGTGAAATGAAAAGCAGAAGTGGATAGAATAAGAAGAAGAAGAAGGTAACTTACTGGGGTGATTATAGCTTCTGAGAGTGAGACCACTCAGGACTTTGAAGAACGTATAAGCGAGCGACTTTAAATTGCAAAGTGGACATTTTGACATAGGTTTCTAGAAGATTTGCTCAGACAGTTTAACTGTTTCCTCTATGCTCAAGTTTTGGTGAAGATTGTACCTTCTCTCCCATTTTCTGAAGTGGGGTTTAGGTGGGTTTTGGGAGGAAGAAAGACTTGGTTTATTACAATTGTGAACTTTAGTTCAGGTAGTATAAACTAGTACAAAGCTTTGAGTTAAATTGATGATGTTATATAAAAGTAGACGTGCGTATCAAGTGTTTGATGGAATTCATCTTCAAAGATCAGTTTTTGAAGACTCTCTTAAAACCCTCAATAGCATGCTTATGTTTTGTAACTTCTTTTCTTATTTCATTGTTCACGGTCTCTATCTCTAGCATTCTTGTATAATTCAGAGCACGTTGATTTCTACATTTTCCTTCCTTTCAAGTATCTTAAGTGTTGGCTAGTTCCTGTCTTCAGAATATTGATTATATTAGTATCTGGTAACCCGTTTTATTGAATATGTGAAACTAATTGTCAAAAGAGGAGTATGTGAAAATGCTTCTAGATCATTTACTAGGATTTACAAGCAGTGTCCTGACCCTATATAAAAAGAACTACGTTATATCTTTGACAATTTGCTCTTACTTATTTGGTTTGTTTTGATTCCATGTTTCTACCATCTAAGAGTTCCTATAGTATTCCTCTGCCACTTGACTTGAGATCTTCCATTTACTATTACTAATTGTTTGACTTGGGATGTGAGTTCTGTACCATTTACTAGTACTAATCGTATGACTTGAGATGATGAATGATATTCTTGTTGATTCCTCCATCAGAATGGAAAATGACCAAAAGAATAAGTGTGAAGGTTTTCTGAAAGCGATTCCTGCTGTTGAGTTTTGCTGCATATATGGATCAACTCTGCATCCAAATAATCAAGACAAGGTTTTCAACATTTTTCCTTCACTATTTTGTTTTCACCTTCTCCTGACTTGTGTTCCTTTTACTATCATGTTACACCATTGCACGTTGTGGCATCTAGTCATCCATGATAGACTATATACTTGGCGTATCAGATCCCATGCAATGGCATAATGAGGTGAGTATTAAATTTTGCTTCATAAGTTAATATGAGTTCTCCATATTATATACTAATCCTTATTATCCCATGTGTTCTTTCCATTCTACCAAGAATATGAAGTTGAATAGAGGCCACTATTCCTCGTGGATGGTGCACCTTGGAGGCTCAAAGCTGGTCCTTCTCTTTCCCTTACTCTCTCTATTTTCCCTTCTGTGGCATCTTATAAAATTCCAGTTCCCTCTATTCTCTGTATTACTTTCTACAGTCAAGTTGAATAATTTAGTCATCATCTTAGGTTACTGAGGTTGCGGATGAGATTGGTGTTGGAGTGCATTTTAACCCATTTGTAATGTGGAACGGCAAGGTATTTGCTAACCATCCAGAATTAGTGGAGGGATATGTTTTTGCATGTTTAAAGATGATCCATATTCTACTTGTTTTCCTTTATCATCTTGCAGTAGCAACTCTTGAGTTCTTATGTTTAATTATTTTCTGATAGATGATCAAATATGGGGTTGTTAGAATGAATGACTTGGTTCAGGACATACTCAATTGGGAGAGATTCTACCTGTGTGGTCGTCTACAGAAACCAGTACGGATGCACTTCTACTATTTCATATTGGTGCAATATTTTGGGTTTGGAATAGAATTTTTTCTAATTGAATTAAATGACATCCATATTCATGATGCTGGAAAAGGAACTGTAGATATTTACTGTGTTCAGAACGTCTGATCCATTTTGGGGAGTCCTCTCTTTCCCCCCGTTAAATGCCAATGCTTGCCATTTTTGTAATCTGTTGTCTTACTTTCCCAGACCATCTATTCATCTTCCCCAGATCCTTTGCTCTAGCAGTTATTCTTACTAGTATCTGTTAATTTTGTGGTACATTCTGTCATCATGTTAAGCAATGTTGTCATTTTACAGAAGTTTATGCTTGCAGATTCATATCCTGGTTGACAATTTGGATGTTGGAAATGTAAATGCTGTTAATCTGAGGGCTGCTTTTTCTGCTGCACTACTCCTCTTGCCATCTAAATTTAGTGAGGTTTGCTTCTTTGCAACTCTTCAATCCGTTATAGAAAAATAAATGTCTCCTAATATATTCCATACAGGAAGACCTATACTCCAAAATATGTAGCCTCTCATATATGGGTGACTTGCGTATGCTTTTTGCTGAAGACAAAAATAAGGTAAGCTTTGACACAAGCCTATGCAAACCTTAAATGGGAATTTGCTTTTCATCATCCTCTTCAAGCACTTTGATTTTTCAGGCAAGATATTATGGTCGTTATCTTTTCAAATTTGTGCTGTATACTGACTTTTAAATGCAGTTGGCTTAATTTTGCGAATGGCCAACGTAGTTTTTCTTTCTTTTTGGAGTTGTTGTTTCATCTGTTTTAACTAACTACAGGTAAAGAAGATCGTGCAAGGGCAATTCAATTTGTTCCGGTCAATGTATGAATCATTTTTCAATGAATATGAAGCCAAAGAGATTTTGAAACTCAATTCATGCAACGATCACCATGCAACTCTGTCTCAGGTTTGGTTGTTTTGCATGTGAAGCATGTCAAACATCTATAGGCCTGTAATGTTCTTATATCGTAAAACTAAAACTTGTCGAAAGCGTAACCAGACTTTTCAAGAGATTACAGGATGTATAGTAGAGTTAATCATCTCACTTAAGCTCTAGGTCTTAACCTGAAAAATAGTATTGAGTTGAGTGTGTAGCATTCAGTAATCGGCACCTCAAGTTCCTAATTTCAACTTTTCCCTGCTCTTTCATTATAGTTATCTTTTCATTACTTTTAGATGAATTCATCTTGTTCTGAACAAAAATATGTTAGGATTGTTGTTTGTCGGTGACCCGTTCTCTTGTTGGTTCTCTACCTCCACTGGTCAGAAGCACAATGGCAATGAAGCTTGGAGAGGAAAGAACGGTGTCCGACTCCGGTATGAAGCTAGAACCTTGTTCCTCAGGGAAAATATAACTCAAAACTTGCAAATTTTCATATTAAACTGACAATCTTGATACCAAATTTACAGGACGAGTCTTGCGTGAAGTCAAGATTAGTTCAAGAGAAGATGCTGCAAAATGCATGCAGAAGGTTATAAGGAGGACTGTCATGGTTTCAAGTTTGAGACAGGCCGTCTCTGGTTTTGTAGCTACTGGAGGTATTAATGCCACTAGGTATCTAGCCAGGAAAGTGCAGAAGGCTTGGAATTCTTGGAGATAATACCAAGCCATGGTACAGTTTGATACCATTTGTATCTTACATTCTAATAAATATTTATTCTAATAACATTGATTAACAAGAATTTCAATTTAGTTTTAAGAAAATTATAAACTCAAAATAACTGAAAAGAATTTATTATTAATATTTTTACGATTTAAAAATCATTTCATCCCTTTTTATTATGTTATTTAACACTCATTTGTATGTTATATGTAGAATTCTTGAGTTTGGTAATGAAAATAATCCTTAGTACCAGTTATTTTCTTTTTCCAAATTCTGAAGCTGATTTTCTATCTAGTGTATATGTTAAAAGGAAATCATAGTTACCACTTGTTCATGCATAACGTAAAATTATAGTCATTGGTCTATTATTAGAGTTACAGTAAGCAATATCATAAAAAAGAAATAATATTTGTTCAGATCATATCATAGGTTCAAACATATGAAAATGAGGGAAGAGCTTGATAAAGGAGGTGTGCTGCAAACGATATAATCAACTCAAACAAAGAAAGCATATGCACATGAAAATAATTGTGTTTAATGGAATATATGCAGATAGATAAACATTGTGCAGTTTTGTGCAAAGATAGAGAAGAAATCTCTTGACAGAAAGAAAGTGGCTTAACTAGCCAGCAGCAAACTTTCAGATGCTGTCTGTAATTTTAATGGCTGTTTCTTAGTGAATACTTATTCAGTAATAAGCATGTTTAACAAATAAATCCACAAAAGCCAGTGCAAAAGGGAGGGAAGGGGTTAAGGGCATTCCATTCACCACCAAAAGTTCCGAGTTTTAATCCTTCCCTTCTTGGTCGGACATAAGCCTTTGTTTCTTACACAAGAGAAGGAAACGAAATATTGAGGGAAAAAAGGAGAAAAGAATAGAAGAGAAATAAGACTTCCTTTTCTCTATTTGTTTTCTTAATTTATCAAAGAAAGGTATTGAAACTTATATTGGATAAAAGAATTTTTTGAGACCTTTATACCTTTAATTAAGAAGAAAGGAAGGTGGGAGTTGTGTAGAAGAAAATAAGAAGAAAGGCAGGCGAGAGTTGTGTAGAAGAAAATAAAAAGAAAGGCAGGAGGTTGTGTTCTACGTAGGTGGCTGAGAGTGTCTTTTCTGTTGAGTTAAATGAGGATATTATAGTAATTTACATGTATTAGGATTATTTTCTGTTAGATTTCTCCTCATTTCTCACCAATTTAACGGAAAATGCATTTGCCACAAACTTCACTCCATTTTCTCTCCATTCTCTCACTTTCATTTTGCTTATTTTTATCCAAACGATAGAAACCAAGAGAAGTTCAATTCTCTTCATTTCTTTTCTCTTGCTTTTCTTCGATCTAAACAAGGGAGACGATGAGTTTGAGAACAAGCTCTTTGAGAGCATTTTCCTGCTTGTTCGCTTAGATTCTCTGATGGATGGAGGTTCATACTCAGATGCATCAAGCATTAATCCTGACCAGAGTAAGCGATGTCGAGGAGGTAGCAACACTTTGGAATATGATGTTAATGAGTTCTATTCCATTGTAGATGCAACCATCTCCTCCTTGGAATCAACCATGTCAACTAGTCGTTCCCCATTGCCAGCCAAGAATACCAACTTGACATCAAACCAGGTTGAGGTTGATGGGATGGAGTTTCTGAAGAGTTGTAGAGACGCCGGAGTGTCCCACATCCTAGGAAACACGGTAGTAGGAGCTAGGAGTGACTCAAGATGGTACAAGAAGATTGCCATTGTCTATTTATATGCTTTTCTTAGGAAGTTGTGCAGGTCACGTAGTGTCGTCTTAAACGTTCCTCATGAAAGTCTCTTGAATGGTGAACAGATTATCCATGTTTAACAGTTTTCTTTGTAAATTCACAAAGTTATGTATTCTTTTAGTACAGACATTTATTGGTGTGATTCTATATGTGTATGTTAATTTGTACATGGTAGGATTTTGTCTATTTTTTAAATTTTAAATTCGTTTCTAAATCAAAGTTATAAAATAAACTTCATTTTCAAATTGATAAAATCATTAAAATTTTAAATTTAAGCTTATTTCATAAGTTCATACTTTTTAATTTTAGTAATTATATAAACTATAAGTAATTTATTATTTCATAAGTTCATACTCTTATAATAATTTATCTAAAAATAATAGTATTTCATAACTAATTTAATTTATATAAATAATCATAAACATTTATAGTTTTGACAAAATTTAAAAGTATACTATTTTATATTGATTGATATATTCTTTTGCCCTTATAAAAATTATAAGTTGTAATTGCAAGTATACGGTGGTGCAGCAGTAGCTAGCACTAACAAATACACTTAGAGCCCACGAAGACCGTAAGTATTAGTATTAACTTTTTTTTTTAATATAATAGTTGAATTAGGTTGTAAATTTAATTAAAAAATAAACTAAACTAATCAAATTAAAGTTAACACAATAATGAACGAGGATAAAGAAAATAATGCGATTAGTCGATATCAAATAAATAGTGCTTAAGTGAGGAATCTTCTAAGTTATCTTAAACACTAACCTTTATTATGTAATTAAATTATTGATTATTGGACTGTAGAAATTCTTATCTTATGTTAATATCTTTTTCAAGAACATTAACAACTAATCATCGATTGATTAATTGAAATCTCTTTCAAGTTAAAACTCATAAGATTGCATTTCTTGATTTATAAATTTCACTATTATGTTTGACTATAATTTAAAGGATTTATGTCAACCTACCTCCGGGTTTGTATGCAAATCCTTTTAACTATGATATATCTATTCACACGAAAAGATTTCTCAACCTTAATCATATAAATATTGAACTAATATTTCGGACTTATTAGTTCAAGAATATATATTGAGAATATTCATATTTGAGTGTCCTATATCGAAAAAAGACTAACATATAAATTTATTAGGTTACTCTAGCTACAACCCATTGGTTTTGGCATAAAATTTCACTAGGACTTATGTGTGGTCTAGCTTTCCTCCTCTTGTGGACCTATAGACCCATTGCAAATTTAATACAATATCAGAGCCTATGAAGATCTTGACTTATTGAAAGGGGGCCCATTATCTAAGCAACTGGAGAAAGCTTTGAATTATGCATGCAAGTGGCCCAATAGTATTGATAGCCCCAAGAGGCGGCCTATTTGACCTGAATCAGAAGTTCAACTTAATGAGGATTGTTTACGTACCTTTGTAGATTGCCTAAGTAAAAAGGAACTCACATGTGAGAGGAAGTATTGAAAATACCACTTGTGAATATCTCACATCGAAGAAAAAGGGAAAAGAAGATTGACATAAAAGCCTAGTGAACTACTCTACCTAAAGTCAATTGATCTTATCTTTAATGAAATCTTCTTACAATTAGGATTAAAGGTTGCTCTCTGTTGGATCTTGTGACATAATCTTTGTTTTTTCCTTCCTTTGTTCATAATGAGCTCTTCTTTGGTGTCTAATACAACTCTAAAAGCTTTTATTAGTGTAGCCTTCAATAATATTCTTTTATAGTAAAAACTAAGTATTTTAGGATAGACATGATCATTTAGGTAATCGTATATTTCAATAACATCTCAATTTATGACTTTACCTAGGTACAATGACTTGACATACAAGGCTGTGTATCTTCTCACATGGGTAGATATAGTGTACAATAACTTAAACTGTTACTATATACAGTTGTGTATCTCTAAAGTTATTTCAAATCCTCGTTTTATGCCTCGATTGCATCCAAATTTTTCTTCTTTTGATCTATGAAAACAATTTATTATTCATAAATGCATTTGAAGCGAAATAAGTAACCAGAAAAATTTTAAAACTACTAAATAACAAACAAAAGACCCTAAATATGAGTATATAAATATACTCAAATAATTGTTTGTCATGTATGTAATAATTAATTTAATATAATTTTATAGATCGAATTTTCTTTTAATTTTTTATATAATTTAAATAAAAACATAATTTTCAAAGTTGAACTCGATTCATAAATTGATTTTGAAATTTAAATTATCTTTAAAAATAAAATAGTCAATTTGTACGAGTCTAATTAGAAAGTTAAACCAATTAATATCGATCTTTCTCTTTTCATACTTTGTTTTATTCTTGGACAAGAAATAGTTTTCCTTTCTCAAATGTTAAAGCTAATTTACATAAACTTGTTTTTTTTTTCATCTTCATTCTCCAAATTGAGTAAAGGTATATATCCGCCTTTATCGATCTTCTTAAACTTCACGTACAACTTTTAAATTGGATTACAACTGCAAAAACAAAATTTTGTGACTAATTCAAGGATTTGGAATATAATCTCATCTAAAAATCTCTAGTTTAATGCAGGGATTCAACTTTAATTTTATTTTATTGATAAGAAAGTTATATGTTCTTAAGTTTCATGAGATGAAGACAATGGAATATCTAGAGGTGTATGAATTCTAACATAGAAATGAGTATTAAGTACCATATTAGAAAAACAAACAACGAAATGATTTATAAACCATAATAAATTGTTAGGTGTCAAAACTAACAAAAATAATTTCCTACTCTTGAAAACTTAAATTTTGTAGAAATAGTGAGTAGGGTCAAATCCTACAGAGATTGGTTATATAATTTGAATTCTATAACAATAAATAAAAAGGGGGTATTGTGATTGAATGACTTAATAATCAAAACTAAGACATTTGTAAAAAGTATAATATGAAGGAATTGATAAGAAAATTTCTAGCCAAGACATATGTAACATCCCATCATCGATGGGAAGGTTATATTGGTAAATTGAGATGGGCTAGTAGGTTAAATTGCATATTTTGATATGAGCATACATTTGGCCTCTAATTTTAGAGGAATGAGATATTCTGCAC
>JANITW010000003.1:59264917-59284831 GCA_027564335.1 Erythroxylum williamsii | reverse complement strand
GATTTCGCGGAGATATGGCAGCAAGTACAGAATCGTGAACCTACTGATGGGTTTACGATACATGAAGGTTTTCTTTTTAAAGGAAACCGGTTGTGTATTCCTCGTTCCTCATTGCGAGAATTGTTGATTCGAGAAATTCATGAATGTGGACATCTAGGTCGTGACAAGACTATTGCGGGGTTGGAAGAGCGTTACTATTGGCCACAACTGAAGAGAGAAACAGGGAAGATGGTTCAAAAATGTCGAGTTTGTCAAACACAGAAGGGTCATTCGCAGAACACAGGGCTATACACCCCATTGCCTATTCCCGATCATCCTTGGAAAGACTTGTCAATGGATTTTATTCTTGGTTTCCCACGTACCCAACGTGGTTCTGACTCTATTTATGTGGTAGTTGACAAGTTTTCAAAAATGGCACACTTCATTCCTTGCAAGAAGACTAGTGATGTATCTCATGTTGTCAAATTGTTTTTCCAGGAGATTGTTCGTTTGCATGGCATACGAAAAACAATTACTTCTGACCGAGTTGTGAAATTTCTTACTCATTTTTGGATTGTTCTGTAGAAGTGTTTTGAGACTGAACTTTGTTACAGTAGCACGACACATCCTCAAACTGACAGACAGACTGAAGTGATAAACCACACGCTTGGCAATCTATTGCGTTACATATGCAGCGATAAGAAGACTTCTTAGGATCTTGCTCTTCCTCAAGCCGAATTTGCTTACGAAAATAAGCTCTTCCTCAAGACTCTCTGCTTTGTAGGATTCTAGAAAAGGTCATGATGTACGCAAGAGTCTAAGGAGGATTATAATATACATAACCTTCATTTTATATTTTTACAAGAGATTATTTTCGTAATTTACACCTATGATCTAATGATCACACAAGAGTAACTTTGTTATTTACTTCGATAGTTGAAAATGTTGGCCCAAATTGTACTCTGATAGGAGTGAAACAAACATTGATATTAAAAATATTTAAATAAGATATGAACGGCAAGATTTGAAGATACTATAATCAAAAATACTCTCAACTAAATTTCAAAAACATAATTAATCTCAAGAAACAAACATTGATACTAAAAATATTTTGAATTATCTAACATCCCGCCATTGGAAACGCTTACTTACAGTTGGAAATGTCTTCTCGCCGCCGACCAGACACAACTAGACACTGCCAGCGGAGCAACAACTGCTCCACCATAAGCTACAGCTACTACCTGACCAGAAAATGCCTTCATTGGAATGCGTCTTCTCTGGATGCAACACTCGAACGTCGCTAGTGGTGTCTACCGACGTCTCTCATCTCGTAGTGGCGAGAGGCTCCCAACTCTGACCATCATCTCCAAACGTGCGTCCACAACGCTGTTGTAATCTCCACGTATAATTGCCTTTTTACACATCACATAACTCACCAAAATTTAACCATTTCGACAGTAATATTAAAAATACCCAGAACACAACCAAACACAACATGTTTGTCTCTTAGCTTATTGTTTATTCTTCCTTCACTCATGAAGAGATTAAGTTTTGGTCATCTTTGAGATTTTTGTTGGTTGCTGTCCAAATTTATGATTTAAGGTGTTTCCAGGCGAGCTCAAATTTCTTTAACACACCAAATCCTACAAATTTATTGTAAAATAACATAATCCCAATCACAACATTCAATTACAATTTACCGCCATCTTCTTGTCCGGTATAAGTTTCGGCTTATGGGTTTCCACAAAAGCCTAGATTTTATTAGAGTTGAACTGGTTCCATAAACCAATAATGGCCTGTTTGGTTTAAAAAATAGAATAGACATGAATATAATAGTTATTATTAGGAATAGAAGAGATGAAGAATAAGATAGAATGAGTATTAGTTTGTTTGGTTTAAATAATGGAATAGATAAAGAATTTTTATTCCAATATTTGGTTTGAAAATATAAACTTGGAATAAAAAAGAAATAAGTAATAAAAAGACCATAATGTCCTTATTATTATTATTATTACTTACTTACTTACTTACTTACTTACTTATTTGTTATTATTATTATTACTATTATTATTATTATTTGTTATTTATTATTATTATTATTGTTATTTATTTATTATTATTATTACTATTATTATTTGTTATTTTATTTATTTATTTATTTATTATTATTATTATTATTATTACTACTACTATTCTTATTATTAACCTTATTATTGTTATTATTATTAAATGATGATAATAATAAGATAGGTTTAGCTATTCATTGATTAGTTAAAGATAGGTTGGGGTGAGGATTAGCTATTCTTCAAATTTGAAGAATAGCTTTTACCTAGGATTAGTTATTCCTCATTCTCTTTTTAACCAAACACAGGTTTAGGAATAAGTTAGAAATATATCAGGAATAGCCATTCTATTCCAGTGTACCAAACAGGCCATTAGAGCTTGTAACATTCTATTCTTTGATGTTAATACATTATGTATAGATGATGTTGAGTGGAATATGTATTTGCGACTATGGATCAGGTTGAGTGGAAATTCGGTATACTTGGGGAAGATATGGCTTTGATAATGGATATTTTGGTTGTGAATTGTTGGTACATATATATATATAGAAGTGAGATGTGTTATGAAAAAAAGGCTTATAGGAATGATACGAGACTTTTAGCTTCACGATTTCTGCGTATCACGCCACGTTTATGGTTCAATAGTTGGACTCCGAGAATGGGGCTCATCATGTTTGGTAGCAGAGCAAGAAAAGATTTTAAGGAACCACGCTTCAGTATGATGGTATCTTGTACCGAGGTTGAGTTCCGAAAGCGGGGCCTAGCATTTGCGGTATCAAAGCAGGTTAGAAAGTGTTATGGTTTTGTAAGAGTTGGATTCCGAAAACGGGGTCCAACATTTGTGGTATCAGAGCAAGAAGATGTGTTGATGAAGGTTAAGAAAACTTCATCGGAGTACGAATACGTCATAGGGTATCCGTTTTGGCGTTGGGCTCTGGAAACGGGGTCCAACATTACCACTTTTCTTTTCTTTTTTAATTTTTATTTCTCTTTTCATGCAACTTTACGTGACTTTCCCTTCAACCTATATGCAAAATTCACAAAAATAAACCAATTAATATTCTTACAACATTCATACCATTTGTACTCAATTTATCTCACATTTGGATCAAAACATAAAAATTTGTAACCAAAATCAAGATATAAATGTACTTCCTTATCCTTAGCCAATAGGGTCATTATGCTTATTATGCTTTTCCTTAAGTTGGTGTTAGGTTATTTGAGTTAGGGTTTCATTTAAACTATTTGTTTGAGCTTTGGTTTTTATGTTCTATAATCCCCTCTTTTTAACTCTGGAAATATTATCTTCTTTTTTCTCTCATACTCTACTTTACGCCTTCAACTATTTTGAATTATTTCATAGTTGTTCTCTTACGTTGTACATTGTTTGAATAAGTTTTAAAAAAATTTTATTTTTTGCAGTCATGGCTCATTTTAGTTTGAGTTTACTCAGAAATGCCGAAAGACCAAAAATAATTGTGACTGTATTGACTATATGGTTGTAGTTGTGTAATCTTATTAGTTTGCTATTTAGTTTATTAGCATTGGAGGCTTCTTTATATAGTTATAGGCCAAAGGTTAGAAGTTATTTTCTAAATTTTTATGTAAATCGAGATTATGTGAGGCGTATTGTGCGTGACAATGATGAGTCATATGTTTCAATGGTTAGGATGAATAGGCAAGCTTTTTTGTAACTATGTGAAATGCTAGAAAGTATAGGAGGATTAAAGTCAACAAAAAATATGCTTATTGATGAACAAGTAGCAGTTTTCTTACATATTATTGCTCATCATATTAAAAAACAAGTTATTAGGAAACATTTTAAAAGGTCAGGTGAGACAATTAGTCAGTGTTTTCATAATGTAAGTAATGCATTTGCAAGATCATTTCTTTAGAAAACCTGAGTCCATACCAACAAACTCTTCGGACCATCAGTAGATGTGGTTTAAGGTAGAATTGCTTAGGTGCTCTAGATAAGACACATACCAGGGTTAATGTGTCAATTAAAGATAAGCCTAGATTTCAAACATGTAAGGGCGACATTGCAACAAATATGTTAGGTGTGTGCACACCTTACATGCAATTTGTTTATGTTCTTTCTGGTTGGAAAGGGTCAGTAGTTGATGATTGATTTCTTCGTTATGCAAAACTAGGAGACATGGACTAAAAGTCTCTCATGGTAAGCTTTCCTATATGATAGAGAAAGGTTGTTTGAAATTTTGTATATGAGATAATGTACATTAAATAACTTCTGTAGTGTTTTTTTATATAACTTATGTAGTATTTTTTTATATAGGTTGCTATTACCTAGTTGACGCATACGCATGTTATACAAATTGTGAGGACTTCTTTGCACCTTTTAAGGGTCAAAAGAACCATTTGAATGAATGGCATCAAGATTACCAACTAAGAATTATAGAGAAATTTTTTAATATGAAACATGCGACTACATGCAATGTAATTGAGAGTTATTTTTGGTTTCTAAAAATTAAGGAGGCTATTCTTAGAAGTCCATAATTTTTTCCAATAAAGACACACAATCGAATTATTATAGCTTGTTGTTTGCTTCATAATTTTATTAGGCAGGAGATGAGTTTTGATTCATGGAGAGTGATTTAGGGGATTCTTTTCACACCAATCCAATTATTGAGGAGGAGTGTATAACTATTGTTAACCTAACTAATGCTTAGATAAATTGGAGAAATGAATTGGCAGGCGAAATGTTCAATGAATGGTGAACATCTAGGCAAAATGAGAATTGACATTTTCTAAGTGTCCTATTATGTTTGAGTGTTAGGAGGTTTTATATTATTATTTATGTAAGATGTTGTACTCTTTGTTATTTATGTTGTACGTTGTTATGGAACACTGTATGAAAGTTTTTGTAAGTTATTGATCATTAATGTTAATTGGTATTATTTTTAATTTAACAATATTGCTTTAATTTGGTAGATAAGTATGTTGATAAATTCCCCTTCAACTCTTGATTCTCAAATTTTAAAAGGAACATAAAGAAAGTGGAACTATGATGAGGAAGTTGTGCTAATTTCCTACATAGTTAATTTGCATAATATGGGAACGTATAATGTTGATACTTGATTTAAATTAGGGTATCTCAATGAATTAGAAAGAATGGTAACAACAAAGCTTCATAATTTAAACTTAAAAGTCAGACCTCACATATAGTCTAGGATTAAGACTTTAAAGAAAGAATGAAGCATTGTTTATGATATGGTAAGAAAAGATACAAGTAGATTTGGATAGGATACCAAAAGAAAGATGGTCACTGTTGAAGATCATGTATGAGATTCTTACTTAAGTGTAAGTATTGAACTTTTAACTTGTTTTAATTATTTTCTTTAACTAGTTTCTTGTCATTTATATAAATTATTGATTTTTTATTTTCGGAGTCATAAAGATGCTAATCAATTTCAAAGGATGAGCTTTCCTTTCTATAATGAATTAACTGGGATCTATGGAGAAGATTGTGCAACTGGAAATGATGCACAAACTACTGCAAATATTTTTGAAGAAATGGAAAGGTAAGAAAGTGTAGGTGGGTCAAAGGAAGGTGGTAAAGATTAATATAAGCATGGTTTGCATGATATAGCTGAGTCATTTACCTAACCTTAAGCATCTAATCTTGAAAGACAAGCTGAAAAAATTTTGAAAGGAGGAAAAAAAGGAGAAATGATACGGGAGAAGCAAGCTGTGTAGATTCACCTATTGTTACTGCCAGGATGTTGGGTGATACCATGAATTAGATTGGAGATAAATTGTGTAAAAGTTTTGGGACTAAAATGTATATTCAACAAAGAATTAAATAGTTATATAGTGCATTGGGTGAAATAAAGGGGCTCATAGCTAGATAATGAAAGGGATACTGCTTCAGGCAAAATTCTTGATCAACCTACACAAATGCTTATATTTTTTACTGTTTCGCCTTCTCAAAGACTTGAGTGGGTGAGGAAGTTCCTTACCACACATTGAAAGTTACATTGAAGTTTAAATATTTTGTCTAGCTATTTAAAATAGAACTGAAACTTAATTTTTGTTCAACTAACTTTTTAGCAATTTAAAGCCCTATGTTATATTTATTTTCGATATCGTTACATTGTTATTTTATATTGTAATTGCGACCATATAATAATAATAAGAATAAGGAATTTAATAATAATAACAAGAAAATTAATAATAATAAGAAATTTAATAATGATGATGATGATGATGATGATAAGGATAAGGATAAGGATTGGTCTTTTTGTTAATTATTCATTTGTCATATCAAGTTTATATTTTCAAACCAAGCATTGACATAGAAATTCTTTAGTAGTAAACCAAACAAAGTAATACCTATTTTATTATATTCCTTTTCTTTTCTATTCATAAAATAACTATTCTATTCTTTATTTATTCCAGTCGTTAAATCAAAAGGTCATTAATGCTTTTGACTTCTCTTCCAAAAGGTTTAGGATATCTTAAACCAACTAATTATTCCAAAAAAACTCCTTAAAAACATATTTTGATATGGTTTTTATGAAAATTTTACTTTAAAAAAATCAAAATTTTGCTATGTCTGATCTTGATAAAATTTAAAACATGTTAAGTTTAAATTACGTTAATATAATTTCAATTCAGGTTAAGAAAATCTTAGACTAAAAAATAATTAATTAAGATTTAATGATTTTTTTATGATTTAGGGGGGCTTGATTAGTAGGTATGGAAAGAAAGAAAAGGGTAAGGAATGAAAAAAGATAGTTGATAATATATTATAATTGGATGAACAATATTTTTTTAATCCTCTTTTAGGGTAATGTATTATAATTGGATGAAAAATATTTTTTATCCGTTAAGGTTTAAGATTAAGAGTAGTGTAAATGAGATTAAGGACATTTAGGCTTTTGACTTCTCTTCCAAAAGGTTTAGGATACCTTAAACCAACTAATTAGTCCATAAAACTCATTAAAACATATTTTGATGTGGTTTCTATAAAAATTTTATCCTTAAAAAAATCAAATTTTAGATGTTGCTGATTTTTATAATTTTATAATTGGATGAACAGTATTTTTATTTTCCCTTTTAGGGCAATACTCTATACCGATGTGGCTGATTTTTTTAATTTTATAATTGGATGAACAGTATTTTATATTCCCTTTTAGAGTAATACTCCATACCCTCCAATACAATGAGGAATGGAAATCATATTTCTTTTCATTCGTCGCTATATTTGATAAAATTCCTATTATCATTCCCCAAGTCAACCAAGCATACCTTTATAAATCATTTCATTCTTTATTTGTTTTTCTAACATGGTATTTCTATGTTAGAAAGCACATGCCTCTCACATGTCTCACTATTTTCATATCACGAAACAAACATTAAAGAAGAGATTTTTAGATGAGATCATATTCCAAATCCTTTAATGCTTAATATACACCCATGAAGGGTATGATAGTCAATGCTCTTGAAATAACTACCAAAGGTAGTTATATGAAGACAATAATAAATGAAACTTTGAAGATGTAAAAACATCTTTTCATGTATTTGCTTCTTTTGTTTTTTCTTCCCTCAAATTTACACAAAAAAGAAGAATAACTCTACAGTAAATTGGAAGCAGAAAGTTCTATAATTGGTGGAATCATAACACGAATCTAAGTATGTGATTCTTTGTTTTATATGCATATGAACAGATCCTGTTTAACATGATCTATGTGATTGTGTTTTATCTTGTTTATTTTTTTTAACATTGGTATCAGAACAAGGTTAATTTTTTTAATGTTATATGCATGTGTAGATATGCATTTTGGATTTGTGAATAATGCTATGAATATCATGACTATTGATATGCTATTTTATATAATATATTTTATGCGCTATTTTTTGTTTTTACTCGTTCTGTTCCTAATAATCCAACATAGAAATGTCTTTTTTTCTTTTTTTCTCGGCTATTGGGAAGATATTGTTGAAAGTCTTCATCAGTAAACATTGAATGGTATTAAACACAAAACAGAAAATGTTGTTTTTTTGAAGATATTGTTGATAGTCTTTAAGAGTGACAAATGCATGGTCTTCCATAGTGAAACATAGTTCTTACAAAAATGTTAAAAAACAAAAAAGCTAAAAAAACGCAAAAGCTTAACACAGAGAAGAAGAGGAAGAGACTTCTTCCTCTTGTAAACCAGAGGCACGTAGCCTTTCACAAGAGTTTAATTACGTGGTTTTTCTAAAAAGTGCATTAAGAAAAATGGCTACTGCTTTTGTCTTATTATAATTAATGTAACTTTTGAGTTTTCAAAAGTAGTGTCCATATTCCATGAATTGTTTTTATATCTTTTGTTTTATTATAATTAATGTAACTTTTGAGGTTTCAAAAGTTGTAATAAGACAAATATATATATGTTTTCAATTAAATGTAACATAAATAATTAGAAATATGTTTTGTAATTTACACAAACTAATTAAGTTAGTTAAATTAGTTTCTAATTAATATAAAATATTAGAAATTAGTTTGTTTTTAATACAAGAAAACTAAGTTGTTTTGTTAAAATTAGAAAGAGGTTTCATTAGAATTTAGTTTCTAATTAAACCAAAATAAATTGATTAGTTTAATTATAATTTAAATTAGAAATAAGTTTCTAATTCAATTTGAATTATTCATATTTGAATATGATTATATTAGAAATAAGTTTCTAATTGATTAGAAATTAATAGCATAATTTCAATAGTTCAATAAATTGCTAATAGAATTAAATTATTTCCATAATATGAGCATTAGTTCGCTATATATTAGACAAAATAATTTGTTTATTTTGTGCACTCTTTTGATCCCTAAAAATTTGTTTTTTAGAAAGATATCTATTATTAAACAGACACCTAAGGTTATTTGATGTGGGGCACAGAAGAGACAAATTGGCAGTATGTATATAAAATTAGTTAACATGCATTTAAAGCCTGGAAACAGTCTAACAAAACATGTTATTTCAGTTAATAACATGATGCAAGAATTATATTTTAGAGGTTGTCGAGCTTATATGAATGTTGAAGTAAAGTACATGACTTTGCTTGTAACATTACCTCAACCTCAAAGCGAACTGTTACAAATGCTATGGAATACTATGTCTAACAAGAAGTGAGTTACGTAATGTTGGTCATGAGCTTTCTGATGAACAGTAAATGCAAGTTGTGATTCGTTCATTGCCTCATAGTTGAAAGCATATAAAGATGCACTAACTCATAATGAGAATATCAAGACAATGGAAGATGCTACGAGGTATCTCATCTTGAAGGAGGAGCATCTTGAAGCCTCAAAGATGTCTTCTGAGGTATATGCAATTAGTTCTAACTCACATGGAGCTATGAACAAGAAATACAACCATCATGGTGGATATAAGTGAAAGAAGAATAAGAAATTCAACCACTCTCCTTAGGAATCCAATAAGACAAAATGGAACCAACGTGAAAAGGGAAAACCTCCTTTCAAGAAGAAGAACATGAAATATGTGAAGTGTTATAATGGTGGTAATAAGGGTCATCTTGCTCGAGATTGTACCGAGTCCAATAAGTTACAACTTTATAGTACAAGCATTTGTTCTGTGAATGTTTCTTGTTCTTTTTTTCTAACTGAATCACATCATTTGTAGATTGCAGACTTAGGAGCAACCAACCATGTAACGAAGGATAGAGATGCCTTTATTGAGTTTCGTAAACTCCCACATAGTAGTTGATGACTTTATGTAGGTGACAATTCCAGAGTTATTGTACAAGGAATTGGCACGTGTAAATTAGACATGCATAAAGGACGACCCCTCATCCTACATGAAGTATTTTTTGCTCCATAGATTCGTAGGAATCTTTTATCTGTGTTAATGTTGGTTAGACTTGGTTTTAATATAAATTTTCACAGTGGTGGAATGGATTTGTATCTTGGATCTATTAATTATGGTCATGGTTTTTTACTGGATAGTTTTATTGTATTACATGTGTTAAAGGAAAATAATAATATTTTTTGGTAAATAACAATAAAATATTATTATTTATTCATTATTTACATCTAGTAATTCCAACAATGATGCAACTTTGTGGTATGCTAGATTATATCATATTGGTCAAAATCGAATTAGTCGATTAGCTAAAGATGGGCTTTTAGGTAATCTAAGTCAAGTAGATTTATCTACATGTAAGCATTGTTTAGCTGGTAAAATGACAAGAAAGTCATTTGGAACAGGAATAGGAGCCTTATATCCATGGCAATTAATTCATTCTTACATCTGTGGTCCCATGAATGTAAGGGCTAGACATAGGGCAGTTTATTTTATCACATTCATAAATTACTATACTTGATATGGTCACGTCTATTTGATTTCTCATAAATCGGAAGTATTCGATGGTTTCACAAAATACATGAACTTGGTTTAGGTAAGAAAATAAAAGCATTACGAACTGATCGTCGACAAAAATACTTGTTAGAAAAGTTCAAGGCTTTATATGATGAGAAAGGAATAGAAAGGTAATTAACAATTCCTAAAACTCCACAACAAAATGGCATCTCTGAAAGAAGAAATAGGACGTTATTAGAAATGATTAGGTCTATGATGGCCCAAGCAAATTTACCAATCACTTTTCGGGGTGATGCGTTGCTAGCGACCACCTATGTACTTAATCGTGTGTCCACGAAATCAATTGCTAGTACACCATATAAGTTGTGGACTGGTAGTAGACCTGATGTGTTAAGGCTCAGACTTTGGAGGTATGCAGCCTATGTTTATGATCTCTCTCGTAAATATGAAAATTTAGGTCCAAGAGGGAGAAAATGTACTTTTATTAGATATTCAGAGCATTCAAAAGGATATGTGTTCATTAGTGAACAAGGTAATGGAGGTGTAACTGAATTTGAATCACGAGATGTAACATTCTTAGAAAATGATTTTTCCAAGCAAGGTGAAATAGGTAAAGACCTATTGTTATATGAGTCGCTTGATCATAATGATTATATTATAAAGAATCAAGATGAGAAACTTCAACCAAATGGGAGCAATTCCACAGAAAGGTTCTCTATGATGACTAATCTGAGTGGGAGCAATCAAAATCAAGGAAAATTTTCTCGATGTCGTTTTGACATTGAAGGAGAAATTAATATGATTGTTCTGCAAGAGGAAGAAGAGCCAAGGAATATAAATGAGGCTGTTACTGGCCCTGCTAAAGAAGAATGGATGAAAGCAATGAAAGAAGAAATGACTTCTTTAAGCTCCAATCAAGTATGGGACTTGGTTGACCTCCCTGATGGTCGTAAAGCAACTAGGACCAAGTGGGTTCTCAAAATAAAGCGAAAAGTTGATGGTAATATCGAAAGATATAAGGCACGCCTTGTAGCAAAAGGATATACACAACAGGAGGGAATTGATCACGAGGAAACTTTTTCACCTGTTATGAAGTTTGATTCAATCCGACTTATTCTGGCTATAGTAGCAGGTATGAGTCTTGAATTACATCAAATGGATATAAAAACTGCTTTTCTCAATGGAGAATAAGATGAAAAAATCCATATGGAACATCCTAAAGGTTTCATCAAGGCAGGTCAAGAAAATAAAGTATGTCAGTTATTAAAATCAATTTATATCCTGAAGCAGTCTTTAATACAATGATATATTCGTTTTCATAACGTAATCATTTCATATGAGTTTCAAATGATCGATGAAGACCATTGTGTGTATGTTAAGAGATCTAAACATAAATTCACGATTTTATCTTTATACGTTCATGATATATTGATTGCTTATAATGACTGTGTGTTTCTTACACAAATCAAAGATTGGTTATCATATGAATTTGAAATAAAAGACATGGGTGAAGCGACATACATTCTTGGAGTCAAGATTTCAAGAGATCGTTCGAAGAGATTGTTATCACTTTCACAAGTGATGTACATTCAAATAATTCTTGAATGATTCCGTATGCAAGATTGCAAATCAATGGATATTCCTATTACTAAAAATGAAGGTCTTAGTAAGATAAATTGCCCGTCAATGCCACAAGAAAGGGAACAAATAAAGAATGTTCCCTACTTTTGTGCAATTGGAAGTCTTATGACCGCAATGATGTGTACAAGACCATATATTTGTTACGTTGTTGAGATGGTGAGTAGATATCAATCAAATCTAGGCCAAGCACAATAGAAAACAATATAGATAATATTGAGATATCTAAAGGGAACCGTAGACTATGCATTATGTTATCAAGACAATGATCTATGTATACAAGGGTATACAGAAGCAGACTAGAGAGGAGATTTAGATGAAAGAAAATCTATCTCAGGATATGTATTCTTACTAAACCATGGAGCAATATCATGAAAAAGTAAGAAACAATCTTGCATTGCATTATCCACAATGGAAGATGAATTTATGGCATTCTCGACTACAGTACAAGAGGTTGTGTAGGTTCATCGATTCTTAGTGCATTTGGGAGTCATTAAAAGCGAAATTAATCTAGTGACCATCAACTGTGATAGTCAAGCTGCAATCGCTTATACAAAAGACCCCAAATTTCATTGTAAAACAAAACAAATAGATACCAAGTATAATTATGTGAAAGATATAGTTGTGCAAGGAGAAGTGAACATGATATATATATCTAAGCAAGATATGATAGCAGTCCCAATGAAAAAACTAATTTCTAGAGATGTATACATTGGGCATGTAAAGTCACTAGGACTCCGTAGATGTTGAAATGTACTGATAGACATTTCTTTATGTATGTTCACTCAGTCTAATGTCATATATTTGGATTAATGTACGATGAAGATTATACATTGTGTATCATTTGATTCATGAATATATGTGTTTGTGTATAAATATATGTTGGGATGATTTATAAGTATATGACATAAATTATAGATTGGTCCTCTCACACGAGAAATCATCTCTAATGTTTATGTTCTCTAGAGATGAGACATGTTTAAAGTTTATTATCTAGGTGATAATTGAGAGTGAGAAACTTCAACCATAAATGTCGCAAAGAAATTGGTTTAACATGATTTGTTAATCACTATATCTGTCTTACGTTGCCAAATATGAGTTCTAAACAGGTTTTGAGTAGATACGTAAACTCAAGTTAAACATTGAGTATGTTTGAACTATCATCTGTACTGTATTTCTTGAATTAAAGATGTTCAAGTTAAACTAAATGGATAAATACCGTAGTACATGACTCGTACCATATGTGCACAATTGATCATAAAAAAGATTAATGTAAATTGTCAGATCTCATCTTACATTGTGTGAGACCCTTAAGGTTAAGAAAAACCTCATCATATAGCCTTATAACTCTTGTTTCATTCTTGAGAATTGAATTTAAGGTTTGCTACTTTAAGTTATTGCTAAAAGATTGTGCAAGACGCAATCCTATGGAATAATTCTAGGAAAGTAAAAGAGAATTGAGAGCAGAAGAAGGTCATTTATTTTAGATCATTGACTCGCATGAAAAGTATTCATAGATGATCATTGTCTCTTTAATAGAGAATTTGAATACAGTCATGATTTAAGAAACTAAATGAGATCAAAAAATAGTGAAAATGCGAGATATGACTTAGGGTATAGCATACAATGTCTACTCAATGACTCATAATTCCAAGGATCAATTTATTAATCGAGATATCATATACTCCTAACAAATATATGACAACGTGCTCTCGTCATATGCTGGTCACACGAGTTATTAAACAAGTATGAGAATTGCAATATTTATTTTTAACGAGATTAAACCCATCATGTGTGAGTGGGAAATAATGAATAATATACACCTACAAAGGATATAATAGTCAATGCTATTGAAATAACTACCAAAGGTAGTTATATGAAGACAATAATAAACGAAACGTTGAAGATGTAAAAGCATCTCTGCGTGTATTTGCTTCTTCTGTTTTTTCTTCCCTCAAGTTTACACAAAAAAAAGAAGGATAACTCTGTAGTAAATTGGAAACAGAAAGTTCTATAACTGGTGGAATCGTAACACGAATCCAAGTACGTAATTTTTTGTTTTATATACATATGAACAGATCGTGCTTAACATGAACTCTGTGATTATGTTTTAACTTGTTTATTTTTCTAACATCTTTGAATTAGTTACAAAATTTTATTTTTTGTAGGTGTAATCTAATTCAAAAGTTGTAAGTGAATTTCAAGGAGATTAATAAAGTTGGATATACACCTTTACTCAATTTTGGAGAACGAAGATTAAAAAGCAAGTTTATCTAAATTGGGTTTAACTTTTGAGGGAAAAAAAACTATTTCTTGTCCAAGAATAAAATAAAATATGAAAAGAAAAAGACTTGTATTGATCAGTTTAACTATTTTAGACTCGTACAAATTGGCTATTTCATTTTTTGTAGAAAATTAAATAATTTAAATTTTCAAAAATTTATTTATGATTCGAATTTAACTTTAAAATTTAATATTTAAATTATATAAAAATTAAAGGAAAATTCAGACATAATTTACTAAGAAAAATGTCAAATTTGTTAAACATGGATAATCTGTCCAACATTCAAGAGACTCTCATGAGGAATGTTTAAGACGACACTACTTGACCTGCACAACTTCCTAAGAAAAGCATATATATAGTCAATGGCAATCTTCTTGTACCATCTTGAGTCATTCCTCGCTACTACTACCGTGTTTCCTAGGATGTGGGACACTCCGGCGTCTCGACAACTCTTCAGAAACTCCATCTCATCAACCTCAACCTGATTTGATGTCAAGTTGGTGTTCTTGGCTGGCAATGGGGAACTACTAATTGGCATGGTTGATTCCAAGGAGGAGATGGTTGCATCTACAATGGAATAGAGCTCATTACCATCATATTCCAAAGTGTTGCTACCTCCTGAACACTGCTCATTCTGGTCAGGATTTATGCTTGATGCATCTGAGTCTGAACCTCCGTCCATCAGAGAATCTAAGCGAGCAAGCAGGAAGATGCTCTCAAAGAGCCTGTTCTCAAACTCATCGTCTCTCTTATGGAGGTCTTTATACCCATATCTTACAACACAACGGAACATATGGAAATCCTTCGGTCCAATTCGTCTGACAAGGAATCTCTCAGCTTCTGGGACTGTATGGACAGGCAGATACTTGACACAGACAAAAATGAGGACAGAATGGATTGCAGGTAGATTGGTGATGAAATGTGTGAAAATGTTTGGCACTCCACTAGCTAGTTCTGAGTAGACGAGTCCAACACCAGGAACACGAACAAGCCCTAAACTTGGACCAAGTCCCAGAATCCATGCCAATGAGATCCTGCTATGCATCTCAAACTCGTACCTTTTCATTTTACCGTAATGCCAACCATACATTACCATGAAAAAGCCAAATGCAATTGCAAGAGGAACCCAACCACCTTGATAGACCTTGAACAGGACAGCCGAGAAATAAGTGCCCTCCACTATCAGGGACAAGACAGTGAATACTAGGACAAGAGTCCAGTGACATCGCCATGTTAATATCATAACAAAAGTCATAAGGAATGTGGTCACTAGCATGACTATCACCACAGCAGTCCCTATTTTGTCACAAAACAGAAAAGTAGATATGAGATTTGTGTTTAAGGCTGACTAAAAAAGAGAGGCTGAAAGCTTTAATAAGAATAGAAGTAAACAAGAAACGTCAAAGCCGCATCAACCACGTAATCCGTTAAGTGGGTGTCTATGACAAATATGGTTTGGGGAAAACCCCATACAAAAGTAAGATCATCCAACAGTTTGGTTAGTCCTTTGCAAAGACAGTTGCCAAGGATGTAGAACAACTTATGATCGTAATACAAGACTTGAAAAATGACAAGGTCACCCTTGACAATCACTTATGAAATCAAAATGTTATCATAGTCATAATAAAACCTCACACCAAGTGCTGCCAATTTTGGCTTTGATTTGAAAATGAAATTAGTACTGAAACTACGAGCATCAATTATTTTGTTGCAGTAAGCTCATTTTGGAGCCCATAACATCCGAAATTACTCTATTCAACTCCTCTAATTCTATAAAAAAATGATGAAACACGATCTTACCCGAAGCATTCCCAATTTCACTTTGATTCCTAAATCCAGCTGTGACAATAATGCATAAAATCATAAGGATCCAGTTAATATCTGGAATATAGACTTGGTGTTGAAATTTCTTTGATGTATGCACAATCTTAATTCGGGGGAAACAATCAACAGCAAGAGCCTGCTTGATCAGTGTGAAAGTTGCAGAAATTGTTGCTTGGCTAGCAACAATAGCAGCACATATTGCAATAATAAGGACAGGCCAATATATGCTATCTGCACAATACTAAATATCAGGATCCATAACATGACCATTCTTGAGAACAAGGTAACTTGAAAAAAAATGCTTCTTGTACATTTTTCAGTTCATTAGACAATGATCAAAATGAACTTTATTTGATTTCCAGAATCTCCGATTATGCACATCTTTTTCTGATAACTATGAAATTCCAAATTATTACCATTCATATCAAACTGATCAATAAGCTATAACTATTATTCACACATGTACCTTGTTTAAAATAGTTCCAAGTTTTTATATCAATAAATCACTTAGGATCAGAGAATGATCAAAGTGCCAACTCCTGTAAGTTGAATGCACTTCAACGAAAGTCCAGAAAGCAAGCGAAGCTAGAATAGAAGAAGTAGAACTCATAAACCACTGGGGTTCATCAGTCTCAATAGACAAATAAAGTGCATCAGAAACCAAATAAGCTTTACTAAAACAAGAGATTCTAAGGTATGACTTAAAACTATACTCCTGTTTTAGCAGTAGTTTAATGGACGTATTCTTGGAGATAATGTCCACTCATCTTGTGGAAAATTACTTCTCAGAGCTAAATTTAAAAGAATTTTATAGTCCAGTAATTATATCAGTCAAGTACAATTATGCAAAGAGGAAAATAAAAAGAGAATCTGCATTAGTTCCAAGCAGTTCCATACGTTCCACATGTTGATATGTTATCAATCTGACCTCCAATCACTGCTTATCTGATTTTCATTTTATATTAATAGTTATCATAAACTCACTAGGATGTGTGGACTGGTATGTCGGTGATCATGGTGCATGGATATTTATTGCATGTGTTTAAAGACAGATTGAGAGACATATGGTCTTGACGTGGAACAAACCTGGAATAGAGCGATAAAATGCATTATTTACGTGATCCATATGTATCATAAGATATGCAGCTTGTCCACAATAGGCTAAAAGAAGGGAGGGGAATACTACTACTGTGAAAGCTAACTGTATGGCTGGCACAGGGAAATGGGACAGGTCAGCAAAAAGGGCTTCCGTCCCTGTGATTATCCACGATGAACTGTTAGATGGGTTAAAAAAACTGGACAATATAACTAATTGACATCACTTGAAGTTTTACCTGTTATACAAAGCATGATACCACCAAGGGAGTTCCAAGCATCTTTTCGACCCCTTTTGAAATACCGGTATAAATACACAGGTGAAAATGCTTTGAGGGCTTTGGGACCATATTTCCAAAGGTTGAATACACCAATACCTCCAATTAACATAAACCAGAGGAGCACAATGGGTGCAAAGAGCCAGCTAACTGCATCTGTTCCACATCTTTGTACAGAGAAAAAAAATACTAATATTGCAACAGCAAGAACAACTGCAACATCTGTAATCATACCAAACAATTTAGTGATTCACAAAGCTGTAGACTTCAGCTAATGGAAAACCCAAAACGTAGAAGAAATTGGAAGGTTACAAATACAAAATCCTATTCCATGTCCAATGAAGGAGATACCATTACTAATTTGAGGATGATCTAGCTTTATTCCTTCCACAGCTGATAGAACTGCAAGCATATTACTTGTAAATAGATAATTGAAGAAGATGAAGGGATATGTAGAGAAGATAGTCAATTACAAAATTGAAAATGAAAAAATCAAACCTGAAATAGCAGGAGTCAGGATCCCATCTCCAATCACCATGCACGAGCCAATAAGAACAAGAAACAACAAAGCGTTCTTCCTGAGTGACTGTCTCTCAAACCATTTCTTGGTCTTTGCAGCAAATGAATGTTCATGAAATAGGGAACGACTATAGGTAGTGAGCTGTTCATCACTGTGATCCTGATTGGGAATAGTCTTTACTTGTGCATGCCTACAGAGCAGTGAATAAAGAGCAAAAGTTCCACCTGCGTTGAGAACTTGAAGGCTGAATGTTGGGGCTTGTATCAGATGTGAGATACGGTTAAAAGGATACCAAAATGCTAGAACTATTTTCCCTTTGCCTTATATGCTGGTGAATCAGAAGCATTTTATCTTTATAAGCCACATGCATGTAGAATCAAGATTTTAGCAATCACAACAAAGCAGAATGGCCGAAAATCCTCATGCAAGCTTCTCCTCTTGCATACCTTTTAGTCACTTACTGAGTTATCAGAACAAGAAGATGCTCCACCAATTTTCGTCAAGAAAACCATGACTACGCAGTCCACTCATACATTAACCATAAAGGAAGAGAAAACCATATACTCCCTAAAGATGTTATTTCCTCGTATGACATGATTAAGATGGTGATGCAGAAAATTCATCATGTCATTCAATAAGATGTGAAAATATAGGTTGAGATTACCTTGCCCATTGTCATTTGCTCTAGAAACAATAAAGACATACTTCAAAAGTGGAATAAGAGTAAGGGAATATATAATCACTGAGAGAGCTCCAATCAGATCTTCATCATATTTGATGCCTTCTGGAAAAGTATTATAGAAAACATATAGGGGAGATGTCCCTAAATCTCCATAGACCACACCAAGGCTTTGAAATGCAAGTAGAAGTAGTTGAAAATTGGAATATTCCTGGATAACAAAAACAGTATCAACAAAAATCTTTTTGGACATGAAACAACTCTCTTGCCCATGCAAATTTTCGAGGTTAATTGATATCTTATATCACATCGTGCAATTAAACCAGCTGAAGTATACAAATAATAAAGACCAAACTCTACTCTTTCTTATCGTTGCATTTGCATTGGCAAGAACATTTAGTCCAAATTCAGCTTTTTGTGGGTAATCACAGATTTTAGTATGCATGAAAGCAATAAATCATTGCTTTCCAACACCATTGATGTAAGGAAGTTCTACACCATCAAGAACAAACTCAAAATTGGTGTCATCCACTTCCTTAAACTGAGAACAGTGAATAAAAATATTTATCTCACGAACCTCATTAGGACGTGAACTCCTAAGCTGTCCAGCTTCTTCATCCATAGAGGGGTGATCAAATTGCTGTTGCAAAACCCACATTTTGCCTCTATTTTCTAATTCTTCATCCGTAGTGGAATTCATCCTGATTGCAATACTACTTTGAACTTTTTCTCACAAGCCGATTTCTCTCATGAACTCCCTCTTTTTCAACTTTTAACGAAACCCAAAAACACCTACTTCACGAGAGAACAATTCCAACGTTCCAAAATCAAAACCGGATCAAAGTTTCGCCTACAATCTGTAAGCCAGCAGACTCCTAGAATTCAGTATTCATTAGCAGAAATAATCAAAAAGAACGAATCAATGACACTGAAAGGAAACAAAAAAAAACAAAAAATCAAAATACCAGAACCAGATGCATCATGAAAAAAACCAAAAAACAATGAAACTGCCTACAAACTCAAGTTGGTCACTACCGGAATTTTGATTCATGTTCTTCAATTCGCAGATTCAAGTAGGGTCACTGTCCGATTTCTTGCATTGAAGCAACTGCTTCTCTAATCTCCAAGAAGATGAAAAAATTTTCTTTAACATACCCACAACGAAACAAACGTAATTTGATTTGGAAGTTAAACTAAAATAGGAAACAATGACTCTAC
>JANITW010000003.1:59225052-59239401 GCA_027564335.1 Erythroxylum williamsii | reverse complement strand
ATTATCTTATTATTATTATTATTATAAATTTTGTAATAATAATAATAAATATGATATAGAAATATGATATGAAAAAAATGATATTATATTATCTTTCATTCCCATTAGTGCAACAAACCAAATAATATTATTGGTATTAATACAAAAACCCAATTTACAAACCAAACATCATTTTTAATTTTTCATACCTATTCTCATTCCTTTATACTATTATACCCATATCTATACTCAACCCCGTGCTCAAACCAAACGCCACCTTAGTTCATATTATAAAGACTCATGTAATCACTTTTACAGTCAGCAAAAATGTAATCACTTTTATAAGATTTAGGGGTGGCTGTGCATAAAATTGTAATAAGAATGATAACGAATATAATAAAAAAAGAGAATAGATATAATTATTATAATTATGATGGTTGATTAAGAGGAAAAAATAATTAACATTAATGTTTGATAGTAGTTGGTCTGTTAAAAGTGTTGAGAAATAAAACTTATTATGTTTTAATCAATTAAATTTATATTATAATTAATTACTTTTAATAAATTATAAATTATATTTTAATTAATTACATTTTATTTATATTTTAATTAATTATAATGTAATTATAGTTAATTAAAAATAAAAATATGAATGTTTGCGCCCATGCATAGGGGTATGGATTATTACCCAAAACTGATATATATCAACCATAATAAATAACCAATCATTATCATTCGTTTCTTTCTCGTTGATTTATTATTGTACTCCTTAACCAAGCACCGCTTTAACCTTTCATCAAAGTTTTTTTTTCAAATTTTAATTAAACATTACCAAAAATATTAAAAACAAATAAAATGTAGGTAGAAAGAAAGAATTTATGCCAAATATTTGATTTATTGTAATTTGATATATTTTTAAAAAATCCATCATTCATCTCTTTAAAATATTACTTAATTATTATGTAAGTATTTCATCATATTAAGTCAATTTTTTTAATTCATATCTCCAAAATGATATTATGTTATTTTGAATATAAATAAATAAAATTGATGAAGAATTTAAGAATTTTAACACTAAGTCATTTTGAATAAAAATAAATGAAAAATAATGAAATTAATGGAGGAGATTTTATGATAATTAAAATTTTCAGAAAATCATAAGTTTTAAAATTTTAAAATGTGATATTAAAATAAGAAAATTCAAACCATAATAAAAATTAATATATTTACTTATATTTTTGAAATAAATATTTTAAAATTAATAAGTCACTTAATTTCGTTTATAAAATAAAATACCTGAAATTTATATTAAAATTTTAAAAATTTTGACACCAGGCCACTAATCTTCGTTCATTAAGTTGAATTATGACTATCTCAATTAATAATTAAAAAATTGATTCGATTTTAACTTTTTAGTTTGATTTATTTTAATAAAATAATTATTTAATTATTTAATTAATTAATTTTTGCAAATTTATTAAATTAAAATAATCTAATTAATATTCATTGGATATTATTTCTTTTAAAATAAACTTTAAGTTAATTATAATATTCTTTAATCATATTTAATTTTTTTTAATTTGAATATATTTTTAACAATTTATAATAATCTTTGACCTTTTAAATTTTAAATATTTTGTTTTATTAATTTAATTTCTAATTCAATTTTTAAAACGCTAACCTCAGTATAGAAACTTTATTAATATTCCAATGTCATTGGTAATCTATCTTTATCAGCCAGATCCGTGCTCGAATATGCTGTCAGAATATGCCAAATCAGCATAAACTTTCATGATCATGACCTGGATGTAGTGGGCCCCACGACATCAATATCATTAACGTCTAAAATGTCAAAACACCTGTACAAAACAGTCCACGTAGACGATCCAACTTGTCGTAGCTGTATCGAGGTCGCGATCCAAAGACTTGAGGAAAACAGACCTGGCTTTCTAATCGATATTAGAGTGTTGAATCGTATACTTCGTACATATCCTGCTTTTTTTTTATTATTCAAGATATTTTAAAAGGATTTCAATTATAAGAAGATATTTTTAAGTTATTAAATTTCAGATTAATTCTTACTCGCACCGATTCAGTCCTTAAGGGATAAAATATTGGCCAAACAGATTTTTTATTCTCAGGACTCGAAATCAAAACTTCTGATTAAGGGATGAGAGTACTGAACCACTTACATCAATCTATTTAATTACATGTCCTATTTTATCATCATATGTAAGCGAGATGACTTTTACCAAGTAGTGCCTGATGACTTAGAAGCAGATGATCAGACCTAAAGAAAAGAACGGTAAGAGACGGTGAATCTGTAGTTCTGATGATGATGTTGGATAGATATTGTTTATACGACTTTGATTGGATCAAGACAACCTCTGGTCATGTCTACGTGCGTTGTTGTACAAATTATAATGCAAAGTGGGTTGACACTAGATAGACATTAAAGATAGCTTAGCTCCTGACACGGATCTTGTTTTATGTCAACACCGTTTTTGAATTAGAATGATAAATAGTTAAATACAAAAGCAACCCACTAGATAAATCCAAAAAGCACGTGTCCCGTAATGTTGATGTCGTGTCACTGACTTGGAAATAATACAAATGATACATATTGCTTCTAGAACGCGCTGTACTGCTGACATACGTGCTTAGTAATGGGCCGGGCTAGCTGGATCGGGAAGCTATCTGAAATCTGGTAGAAGTTATGGTAAGCACGAGCTTGACCCGACAAACTCACGGCCATCCCTTTTATCTAAAAGGGGTCAAAGTGACTGATTCTCTTGAGCAACTGAAATCTAATAATGTAAGTTAACTGAAATCTAATAATGTAAGGTAACAGGAGTCGAACTGACTTGCATACTTTGCAGTACAAATTTTTATAGTGATCACTAGTTTTGAGCATCCTCTAAGGATTGCTTATTTCTCCTAGAAGAGAATACGTCGGAGGTCAGGCACCCACGACCTAACATATAATCTATCTTGTTATTTTCATTATATATATATATATATATAAAATCTAATAATGTAGGTGTTGAAAGAAAATCATACACTCTCTTAGTGCCAAAGCTACGTCATATGGTTATTGGGAAGTGGAAAGCGACAGTTTAATTTAATATAATCATCTTTTTAGGTCACCACTTTCTTCTGTTTCCCCACCAAATTACACAGACATAATAAGCTTTTAGACCCTAATCGCAATGTATATACTTTTTGTCATTTGCATGATGTACCAACCTTATTTTTCCAATTCTGAGTTTTTATTTTTTGAAATGAAGGAACTATCAGTTACTACCTTTTAAATGCACATCGAACAAACTTATATATTAATGTAATAACTTGTAAATTATACAAATCAAGTATTTTGCACTAAATAGGTCCTGTAGAATAGATTCGATCAAGAGAACATAGATAAATGAATCAAATACAAGACTTTTTGACTATATAGCCTTCCACTCTACCAACTCGACCATTTCTTAAAGTCCCAATTCAAGTTATTTAGCCACGTCAAATACATTATCACTAGATTGCAGTGTGTTAAAAAAAATAAAAACTACACTAATACTTGAATTGAATTAATATTGAATAGTTTATTTTTAAAAAATAACATGTTTAAAAATATGATTAATTACAACAAATCACAATCTTTACTTAAATTTATAATCATAACCTGAATTTAAAAATTTGATAATTACATGCTCAAAGTTTCAATTTTTTTTAATTCTAGTATGACATTAATATGTCCGTTAATGTTACTTACGTAGCTTACGACATAAAACAAAAACCCTAAATACTTATGCATGTCAGACTTAATTAAGTTTAAGTAAACTACATTATTTTGGGATTGAAATCTCTAAATTAAACCTATTGTCCAAATCACTGGAATTGAAAATCTTAAATTAGTTTGTCCTTGCACAAAAAGAAAGATGACATAGGGTGCCAAATTGAGATTTCATTTAGATTGTTAGAAAATATGTCGTCGTCGTCTTGCACCTATATGAATATGATAGAATACATTGTTGTCTTGCACCAGAATGTCAGAGTTTGATTTAAAGATTTTAATCTAAAAAAGATGTAGTTTAATTAAACTTAATTAGTTAAAATTAATTAAGTTTAACGTCTATAAGTGTATAAAATTTTTATATTACGTGGCAAGTCATATTAACAACGTTAACTAAAATATAAACGTCAGGTTAGAATTGAAAAAATTGAAAGTTTAAATATTTAATTGTCACTTTTTAAGTTCATGTAATATTTTTAAAATTAAGTAAATTTTGAATTTTTTTTGTAATTAACCCTTAAAAATATTTATTTAGACTTCTATATTTTTTATAATTTATAGTTTTTGTTTCCTATTTTATTTACATTTTAAAGGAAAAATAAAACTTATTGAGTGGTGAATATCAATTTTATTAATAATAAATAAATATTAGATAAATTTTGAATTAAAATAATTAACCAATAAATTTAATAAAATTTGATGTTGTTAATAAATATAACTATTACAATAAATAATTAAATAAGTTTAAACATACAAAGTTCAACAATTGTTGGTCCACCTCTCTGGTTCAAGCCTAATTCCTAAAACAGGCCTAAACTAAGAAAAATAGAATGAGATTAGGTTTAGGTGGGCTCTGCCTCAGTGACATGGATGCGTTGTGAATGGCCATTTACATGGCTCATGGCCGCTTTTGATGTCGGTTGGGCTTATCCTATGTTTGTCAATGTGAGGTTCCGGGAGATTTGGAGCCACGTCATCAAGTACTTTATTTAAGAATCGTTCGTATTTGAGTTGTCAGTAGAGTCAAACAAGAAGAAATGTGGAGGTCGAGAATAAAGAATTAAAGCCCTTCACGCTACTGCCTGTCTGCCTCGCCATTGGTCGGATGCTACTTTTTGTAACATTGGAACCTGTATATTAGGGAGTCACACAGAGATCGGCAAGCTGCGAGAATCCCAATGGCGGAGTCACCTTTCAAAGCTAATATACTGAGCGGGAAGGTGGCCTTGTTGACCGGAGGCGCTTCAGGGATCGGTTACGAGATAACTCTTCAACTGGGCAAACATGGCGCTTCCGTCGCTGTCATGGGTCGCCGGAGACACGTTGTTGACGCGGCTGCCTCGTCTATTCTCTCCCTTGGAATCCCTGTAAGTAAAAATTGTTAAAACTTACAGGTTACGAATCTCTATTTTGATGGCTGATGAGTTGATTATAGATGGAAAATGGTTTTATGGGCTGTTTTTTATATATCACAGGCAATAGGAATAGCAGGAGATGTTAGGAAAAGAGAAGATGCAGAAAGAGCTGTAGATTCTACGGTGAAGCATTTTGGGAGGCTTGACGTTCTTGTAAATGCTGCAGCTGGCAATTTTCTTGTTCCAGCTGAGGATTTATCACCTAATGGCTTTAAAACAGGTACATTTAAGCTTCTTAATCGCTTGTTAATTTGGCTTGATTTGAATCCTTATCCATCTAGGAAATCAAATCAAATGTTCAGCAGATTGAGAAGTCAGGATTTTGTTGGTTCTTAACAGTTATGGACATAGACTCTGTTGGTACTTTTACAATGTGTCATGAAGCGCTCAGGTACCTCAAGAAAGGAGGTCCTGGAAAGGATCCTTCAGATGGTGGAATCATAATCAATATTAGTGCTACTTTGCATTACACAGCATCATGGTATCAAATCCATGTATCTGCTGCTAAGGTTGGTTAGTGTTCTCTTGTTCTTTAAGAATGTCTTTACTGTTCACTTTCGATGTCCTGTGTATATACAGGCTGCAGTTGATAGTGTGACAAGAAGCCTGGCTTTGGAGTGGGGTACTGATTATGATATAAGGGTTAACGGAATTGCACCGGGGCCGATCAAAGACACGACTGGTATTAGCAAACTTGCACCGGAAGAGATCATCAGTGGGGTTAGCGAGACACTTCCATTGTACAAATTTGGGGAGAAATGGGATATAGCCATGGCAGCTCTCTATCTTGCTTCAGATGCAGGTTCCTTTCTTACACTTGTTTTATGCAGACCTTTTCTCTTCAGAATCTGACTAAAATGCTAAAGAAAGAAGGTCCAATTTCTTCTAAGTAACGATTTGTTATTACAACACACAGGGAAGTATGTGAATGGAACAACATTAGTAGTGGATGGAGGACTATGGCTGAGCAAACCTCGTAGTATGCCGAAAGAGGCCGTGAAGCAAATGTCCCGAGTGGTGGAGAAGAGGTCCAAGGAAGCGCCAGTTGGGCTTCCAAAGAGCAAGTTATGATCATTAACACATAAACAGTTATGGAGGGTTATCAATTATGGATCTTTTTTTTCATATTTAATGTAACTAAATTAAACAAGAAACTACGCTCGATCGAACAAGAAAGGGGTGAAGAAGATACTTGCATTTGACAAACCCCTTTCAAGAACAGTTTGAAAGTGTGAAACTCTCAAAATCCTGATACATCCAAGTTCTCCATCTGAATGTTGCTCAATGTTGTAAAGCGCTCTTATCAATTTCCTGATAATGATAGCTCTTGCAAAGATCTTAGAACACACTCTGCACCAACAAACCCACCAGATTTACAACCACCAACAGCAATCTTCTTGAACACTCCATATTGGAATCCACCGCAAAGAAAGAGCAGCAAGCAGCCATTCCAGTCCTTTCCCTCGGCAACTCATAGCTATTCTGCGTAGACACAACTCCATAAACAGGCTCCATAACCGATTAATTCAAATCGAGCATACAGGGATTCGCATTATTTATTTTTTGTTACAAGGGAAAAAAATCAAACAGAAGAAACAAACATTCTAACTAACGTAGTGATCTGCGGTATAAAGCGTTGTGCTTATCACGGTTTACGTGTGTCATGACGACCGTCGGAGGCTCCTGAAGTATATTTAGACCTGAGCTGGATAAAACTGCGAGAGAGGATAGACTATCAACATACTGGTTTATTTTGTAATACACATGCTGAATTTTCACTTCTCAAACTTTGTGGAGTAACTCACGGGTACTTGTCACCAAGAAATATTATTCAGTTGAAGCTGCAATAGAAGAAGAAAGAATATTTATTACCTCTAAAGAATCCACTTCGACAATAACTCGTTTATAACCAAGCGTCCAAGCCAAGATAAGTTCCGATTGGACGACCTAGAGTTCGGTAGCTAAAGGCGAGCCCCTTTCAATGTGTTGGAGAAATCCACCGCATCACTAACCGTGACAATCTCTTAGCAAACCTCCAGCAGTAGCAATGTTTAACCTTAGTTTAACCGCCCCATCTGTATTTAACTTGCCTAGCCCTTCATCGGTTTGATCCAACCAATAAAATTACCTATTGGTAATCTCTGAGCCTTATACACACAGCTTTTCACAACCCTTACCCTAATTATCCAATTAGCGTAATCCATAAAGACTCTAGTATCGTTGTCTAGCCAAGCAAAGTCATCTTAAAAAATGCTTATGTTTCGCCATTGCCATAGAAACCACCAGGCTACTCTATATATTATATCCCATTGAACCTGCTGCACTTGTGAGTGCTTCATAAGGCACCCACCGCTCTACATCTTGTTGAAAAAATTTCGTATCGACCACTTTTGGGAAAAATTTACACTAGAAAGCTTTCACTCGCAGACAATCTTGAATGGCATGCAATGTTGACTCTTGGTACCTACAAAAGTGACACCTGCTATCCATTGTGAGATGTCGAGCCACTCGCTATTAATAGATTAGAAGTTTTTTTTTCGCCAATAACCAAAGGAAAGCCCTAATCTACTGGGGTCCTGCTCATTTCAAGATTAATTCCCAATGACTGTTATTCGTAGTAGTGGTACTGCCTTCGATTAAATCATATGAGGATGCTGTTGTGAATCTTCCATGATTTGTTTGTCCCAAAATTATGTATCTTCCGTTGTTTCTTCTTTATTTGGATGGATCGCCGCAATATTCATACAGATTGTGGAAGGGAGATACTATTGAAACAGATTCCATTGCCAGGTATCAACTTCATTCGTGAAATCTATAACTGTAGTGTAAAGTACGCTCTTGGGAATTGGAGAAGTCACCACTAAAATTAGTGATCCTCGATCATTTACCCAATTATTCAACCAGAATAAAATACTCCTCCCATTACTTAGTTTCCATTTTATGCCTTAGCGAACAAACTATCAAGTTGTGGAGATGCCTCTCCAAATAACCAAAGCCCCTGCCCCTTCAAGTGTGAGGAATGTGAGAGGGATCTAGTTGATATTTAGCCCTTAATATCCTGACCCATAAAGCTGTGGGTTGAGTAATCAACGCCTAGCTTAGCTTAGTCAATAGAGCGTTATTGGAAGAGCGAATACGTTTAATGCCGAGACCCTTGCTTTTTTAGGCTGGCATACTGCGTCCCATTTGACTAGCTCGTTGATCCCCATGTAAAATCTCTTATGATGTGCTCCAAATTATTGCAAAGTTGCCGCAAAAGTCTAACTATTTGCACTATGAAAATGGAGAGGGACGAAATAACCAATTGTGTTAATGTAACTCTCCCTGCTAGGGACACCACCTTTGCATGCCATCTTGAAAGTTTCTTTTGGGCATTATCTAAGATGTGCTGGTAGGTATGTCTCGTGATACACTCATGAATCAACAAAACTCCTACGTACTTCCCAAGATTGTTCATACTCGTGATGTTCAAGATTTGATTGAGTCGGCTTGCGGATGCTGAAGAAACATTCTTGGAGAAAAATCCTTATTTTCTCGTTGTTTACTTTCTATCCTAAGGCTTTGTAAAATACCTCCAGTGTTCTTGCTATTATCTACGTTTGAGAATCTGAAGCTTCAACAAAGAGAACAAGGTCATTTGCAAAAAAGAGGTAGGATATGGGAGGCCCTATAGGACTCAGCTTTATCGGTTTCCAAAATCCTTGTCCCACCGCCTTTGAAATTAGGTGGCCTAGTTTTACCATGCACAAAACAAAAAGGTAAGGCGAGAGCGGATTTCGTTACAGAATACCTCGTGAGGACTGAAGGGGTTAGTAAAGGTGTCTTGCCAAGCAACTTTCATAGAAACCGTCGTCGCATACTTCATAATGACATTGATCAGATTCTCTAGTAATCCAATGTACGTTAGAGTATTTTGTATAAAATTCTAGCAAATTTTGTTATAAGCTTTTTCTAAGTCTACCTTAATCGCAAAATACCTAGTCTTCCCCTTTTTCTTGCGCATAAAGTGTATGATCTCCTGAGCGATGATAATATTATTTGTTATTTGCCTGTCAGGAATAAGGCTGCACTGAATCGCCTCTACTAGATGCTCCATCTGATTTTTTAGACGATTCATAATAATTTTAGAAATTAACTTGTAGGGTACAATACAGAGGCTAATCGGTCAAAAATGAGAGATACTATTCAGGGAGGAGATTTTGGGGATCAATATTAGGATGGTATGATTTAAATCCTTTTCCCAACATTCCAATATGAAAACTTATGATTTAAATCTTTTTCCCAACATTCCAATATGAAAACTTCTTGAATGTATTCCACCACTTTAAGCCCAACCTTCCCCCACTATTTTTGAAAAAATAAAGCATTAAAATCATTGACCTCGAGGCTTTATTAGGATTCATATACAAAACTGCATTCTTGACTTCGATTTCATGGATTGGCAGATTTAGTTCATGAATTTTATCTTCTGAAAGCGAATGGAAAGTGCCAGAGATCGGAAAACAATGGAGAGTCCTTTCTTCGGTCGTATAAAGTTGGACAAAAAATTACTGACTAGAAGCCCCAGTTGATCTGGATCTGAAATCTGTGACACATTTGAATAAATAAGGCACTCTATCTTCATCTTCTTTCTTCTAGAAAAAGTGAAAGTGTGGAAGTATTTAGTATTCAAATCACCTTTTCGAAATCCATTCACAACGGGCTTTCTAATGCCAAAAAATTTCTTCTTCACATAGGACCTGAGTTAGCTTCTCACTCAGCTTGTCATCCAAGGCTAAGAGTGAGTCCAAGTTACCGACCGCCATGGCCCTCTGAATGCCCTTCAGCTGTGCTAGCATTCTTTTTTTCGATGGAAAATATTACTGAAATCTAACTTATTCCATCTCATGAGTTGTTTGGGGAAAGTGGCTAAAGATTTACTCATCGTCTCCTTAGTTGGTAACCAGTGTTCTGCTACCACATCATCAAAACCTTGATGTGTTAACCATGCATTTTGGAAGCGAAACACTGGGTGTCTTGGTGTTTTTGGTGGCTGGCTTTGTAAATAAATCAACATGGGTCGATGATCTGACCCCATAAAGGGTAAATGATGATTCACCGTTTAAGGAAATGCTTGTAGCCAAACTGTCAAGTCAAAAACTCTATCTAGTCTAGCTTGGATCATTCCTCGATGCCACGTAAATTTAGAGCCAATAAAACCCAGGTCATGAAGCCTACACCCATACACCCAATTTGGAAATTGTTTGTTCACCACCCTTGCTGACCTGGTGCCTCCACAATTATCCGAGATTTCCATTTTAACATTAAAATCCCCAGCTACGAGCCAGGGTCTATGAGTAAAGCATCCTACCCAACTTAAAACTGGCCAAAGAAAGGTTTGGGAAGCGATTTATGGGCTAGCATAAACTGTTGTAAAATCGAAGGAGCAAGAAGCATACTTGATGGTGGTATGGATAAATTGGCGATGGGTTATTACTACTGAGATATCAAAATCAGCCTTCCATAAAAGCCATATCCCTTCAAAGAATCCTACGGCTTCTCCTCTAAACGAGTAATCAAAACCCAAAGTATGGACTATTGTGCTGGCCCTAGAACCACTAATTCGAGTTTCCAGTAAAACTATGATACCAAGTTTATAAGTATGCAAGCAATTACGCAGGATAGCCTGGAATCGAGTTGCCCCTACCCCTTGACAGCTCCAAATGATTATCGACATAATTATAAAATAAAAGGAAACAATTTACTCTACGACTGAGTGTGAGCTGTACCTCCTGCTTGCGTTGCCTTATTGCCATCAGCCTGTGGCGACGTTTCAAACTCCTCGTCAGATCGCATTTGAGTCAGGTCATCTAGTTCACCTAACCCAATTGCTAGATTTGGAGGTTTGGTAGGAGGAATTGCGGTACCCTCCCTGATATTACTAATCGCCTCTTGATCCTCGACTCCTTCCATTAGTTGGAGTCACTCCTCAAAAACTGGAGCTCTGTCCTCGATAAGTTGACTATCACAAACCATTTTCGTATGGGAGGTGATTTCAATCGCTAAGTGTTTCTCTTATAGGGTAGGTTGAATTTGAATTCTCGGGACAATGGATTGTCATTGTTCCTGAGGAACTCTGGCCTGGGAACTTTCTCCCCAGATTTTTTGAATTGGGGCTATAACAATCCAGATTACCTGCTTACAGATATTATCCGCTTTTGGCCTTGACCCAGTCAATTTCTCGTGTTTTTTTTTCTCGAGAACTTTCCAGGAGGTCACCCATCCTGGAACTACTCTTACCCTAACACATCTGATTTCGAAGTTCTTATGGGATCCAGTGCGTTAGGGCATGAAAAATACGTCTGTAAGGGAGAGGTATTCTTGCTCTTATAAGGTGTACTTCGTTCCCCTCTCCAATCGATGTGGGTCTCACACTGTCACGACCTAGTACCACATCAGGCTCATGACAACCACCGCATAACCGGGCTAAGGACATTCACGGTATCCTTAATCCGATTATGCAACGCTAACTGAAAATCTATTCTTTTCTCTCTCTTTTTTGAAAAATTTAGGTAGCATAACAACTGTGTTTTAAAAATCCAAAAAAACTACAAATAATTTCAAACATACTTCTATATTCACATCTAACCACAACTTCAAGACTTTAAAGTCTACTCAAGGCAATCTCAACGGCAGTATAAAAAAATTCATACATAAAGTCATTATAAAACACAAGGCAATCAAAAGTTAACTTACCAAATCATAAAGCGTATCTACATAAATATGGTTAATCAGCCACTAGACCATAAAAGTACAAAATAGGAAACTACCCATGTGTGGTAATACCCCGAAAATGTCAAAAGACCGCACGATCCACTCAGAACTTCAAACTTACTAAATTAACCTGTATGGTTGGAAATCGGAGGGGGTGAGTACACTAGGTACTCAGTGAGCAGGAAAGACATATATCACAAATAGAATTCGATCATATTAAGACAGTGTAGATAACCTATAAAGTGAATATATATCACATAGAAAACACATAGGACCATTCTATGACTCAATGTATACTAGTTAGGAACCATATAGGCCTAGCCTATTAACTCACTCATCCAGTGAACATAAGTTTCAGATCCAATACACAAAAGCATAAAAATATCATATGTATAAATCAAATATCGATAGGAAAACCAATATCAAGATAAGCCAAAACAATTACGTATGACACCACTAGTTGGCCAAACTAATGTGCACACCCACCGATACTCAGTGTTAGCTCAATTTTCATCCGTGGTGAGTTCAGACTATAGTACAAGAGCGTCATGACCTTAGGTGATGACCTCGTCAGTGTCCAGACCTTAGATGTGGAATCATCTGCAAGTCCCTAGAAAGGTGTCGATATGGCGACTCGACTTTAATATACCAGCGTCAAGGATACGGGGGTCGTTTAATCAATTGTGCCTAGCACACGATTGGTGAATCGTTTTCTTACCAATCACAAAACAAATCATGTATAATTATTAAGTATAAAATCAAGTAAGGCACCATGCTTTTATTTATCGATCCAACCGATAAAGTAAAACCGTGTCATGGCTCTAAGCCAAAAGAGAACAAAAACATGCAACATACATGACTCGATTATGCATATGTAAATTCCAAAACATTATCTCATGAAATAAAAGCAATCTTTTGTACTTCAAATGCAAAATTGTTCAAAAATATAGTTTTAGAAAATAAAACGTTGTCCTTTACATTTCAAGTTCAGATTGGTGGAAAACAATATCATTACTTAAAAAACATAATAAAAACATCAGCTACAATTCAACTGCAAAGAGTTATTAAAAACAATGTCATTTATTAAATACCTAAGCATATTAGCATCCATTTGAAATTTAAGTCTACCATACATTGCCTAGGTTCAAAATTCACATAGCAGTCATCATACTTATCTTAGGATGTTTTAATCCTATTTGAGAAACAAGGTTTTCCCAACTCACCTCAAAGAAGATATACTCTCTCTTAACTTTAACAATCCTCAGTAAGAGCTCCCTAATTCACGACTCCCAAGCCTTTATACATAAAAAGGCATGCAATGAAAATACTACTTAAACATAAATTTCATATTTATACACCATCATATTAGCGCCTCTTTTACATTTTCTAAGGCATTTAATACCTTTAATCTAAACTTACTCATTTCACGAAATAATTAAACACATCTTTATCCAAGCATATTAGGCTATTATTCATCAATCTAGGCAACATTTCATGTTTACCCTAAGTAAACATCGAAGTGTTTTCCAATGTATACCATTATAAAGCCTTAAATCCTAAGCCAAGTTTACTTAGGCATTTTATCAAACACCTAAGGTGCATGATTTTCAAGTCATATTTTCAAGACTTTATCATAATAATTCATGCTCCTATCATGTCATATAGTCACACATCCAATTAATGACACATTACACCACTCCATTCAAACCAATTTCATTCATTTAAGCTACATTTTATCAATTGTACAATTTAATACATTAGTCCACCTCTTCTCCATCATTGTGATCTAACCTTAACCAACACACATCTTCTCCATTCTTTATCTTCAATTCACATCATATATGAATAATTAGCACCACAGAATTCATTTAGACCATCAATTTCAAAAGATATTCAAAAATTCACAAACTTTCAACTAAAGGGGACAATTTCGGTTTCGACTTAAAGAACCCTCTCCATGACGCATTTCATTCATCTAAGCCATGTTTCATGCAAATTCAAGCATGGAGAACAACATATCTTAAAAACAAACTCGAAATCATAATGTAGAGAGAGATGAGACAAAATTTACTTAACCTTCCTTTGATGATATCTTCAAATCCTTTGAGATTTTCTCAAATCTAATGATAAATTTGAGTTCCTTTGTAGCATCCCACTCCCGCAATACCCGAACCCGATATCGATGGTGATATCCGAGCCCGTGCCTCACGAGGGTGGTATGCTAGAACAGTCAATGCAGTTCAAAAACTCGGTAATGCATTTTCATTTTTGAAAACAATTGAGTGCGCAGATATCAGTAAATAATTTGAGCTCGCTTTAATACGAAATCATTTTCGATCATAAAACAATTCCAGTCATAAATCAATTCATACACACAATATCCATAGTCAAATTGGGCCCAATACAATATCA
>JANITW010000003.1:59208841-59219226 GCA_027564335.1 Erythroxylum williamsii | reverse complement strand
ACAATTTATAATATTTTAAATTTAAATAATTTTATTTTCAAGTTATTCAATTAAATTATTAATTAACAATATTTTATATCCTTTCCATTTTGATAATTTTGACCATAATTTAAATTTTCTTTTTTATATATCTATTAGAATTTATACTCTTTAAATCAAAATTTATCAAAAATATTTGATCGTGGTTTTCATTGAATTATCCCACCAACATCTATTTGAACCTTTTTTTCTTAATTTTATTGAGAATTATTTATTCAATACAAAAATTTCTTATAATAATGAAATAAAACATTAAATCATACTCAATTCATTTCATGATAACATGTGAAAACAATAATACAAAATTACCATACAACTTCGAGACATTGGCAAGAAAAGCAATGGAGAATAAATTTTTTTTTTGGAAAAATGAAAGTTTTTAAAATTGAAATAAAAACTTAGATTTGATAAAACTAAATTTTTTATATTCTTAAAAACCTTAACCGTGGTTAAACCGTAAGATAAGAAATTTGAGGGTTAAAAAATTCAACTAATATTATACTATTATAAAATTAGTTAAATATTAAATTAAATTAAAAAATTTAAAATATGATTAAATGAAACTGTCAATTTAAATTTAATTAAGAAAAAATTATTAAATAAAAATTAATGAATTAATTAATTTATAAAATAGGTTAATTATTTAATTAATAAATAAATTGGTTAATTTAAAAAATATTAAAATAAACTGAATCAGAAAATTAAAAATTAAAAAATAAAATTAATTAATTTAAGATTTTTAGAAATAAAACGATGGACCGATTGAGTTTTAAAATTATTATTCGAGCTTTAAACAAAATTTTAAAATAAAAAAAGATTAAATGGAAACTTTCAAGTTGATCAAACGGCCCTAAAAAGCTGGCCCAATGGAATTGCACTTTCTTCTTACAATAAACTTCAGAATTTTGCATCTTAAGTTCTTAACAAGCAAAACGCACGCACACCGTCCTCTCTGTTCTGTTACTGCTCCAAAGAAAAGTAAGTTCTCTGTCAGATCTCGTTTGTCGAAGTTCTTCATATTTTCGTTGTTTCTGATTCATCAGATTCTTACTTCACTCCTTGTTTGGCTACTTTAGGCGTTTTGGTTAAAAACTATTTGAGATCTCTGTCATTTTATTCTCTGATCGGAACATTGTGCTTCGAAAAAACTAGAATTTTGCACTTTGATTTGGGATTCGAGAGCTTTGGATTTGGTATTCCTTTCCGTTTTGTCTGGAATCTAACGAGAAGTTAACAGTTAGAGTTTTTTTGGTTTCGGTAGATCGATCTGAGATTGGGTCTACCACGTATGTTACTCCTTATATTCAATGTAGTGTGTTGTGATTCGCCATGTGTTTTATCTTTGTTGTGTATATTTTTATTTTTATTCGTTGTTCATGTTATTTTTGTGATGCTAATCAGAATTTTCATTTACTAGGTGCTGATTGCGAGCGTTTGTGTTGGTTCAATATCTGTGAAGATGGTAGAATCTTCTTTTTCCTACCCTTCTCTTTGCTTAAATTTGATGTTCTTTATTCTCTTAATCGTGGGAATTGTTTAAGGTTTGGTTTTGATATGGCAAATGTAGGTTGTGCTCGCCGCATCTGTTGTAAGCAAGTCTGGAAAAGGTGTTTTTTGACTCTTTTTTTTTTGTCACATTGACCTGATGATGTTTGTTTTTTATGTCGTTTTCTTTCCTTATTGCTTTTTTTTTCTTAACAAAATTTTCTAGTTATTCCTTTATCTGGCATTCAAGTGGCTGGTAATTCCAATCCTTACTAGGACTAGCAATACGTGGAATGAGTCATGGACTAGGATCTGTGCCATGAGCCTTTCTTTTAGTTATTTGGGACCAAATTGCTCATGTGGGTACTTGTGTTGGCTTTCCTCTATCGCAGTGATTGTTTCTAGGCAATTTGTTGATATGTCTCGTGTAAGGATTGAAGGACTCCTTGCCGCCTTCCCTAAGTTGGTTGGTACTGGAAAGCAACATACGTATGTGGAGACTGAGAATGTGCGCTATGTTTACCAGCCAATAGAGGCTTTATATTTGCTCCTTGTGACTAATAAGCAGAGCAACATTCTTGAAGATCTGGAGACTCTGAGGCTGCTTTCTAAGCTTGTATCCTTCTTCTGTTGAACTTTGCTAAGTACATTACACGGCAATATTTAGTTTTTGAAAACTTTGGGGTGAGGTGGTGGTGTTGATTTGAATTATTGGAATTAACGTTTCTTCTCACTTTAGTTCTAATCATTGCTTTTTAAAAATATTTTTATGAAGTTGTGTCGATGTTTCCTGTTTATTATTTCTTCATTAAACTGTGGAAAGGATGATTGAGTTGCTTCCAAAGGAATCTAAGTTAGTAATGTAGCTGGGGCATCTAGTTCATTCCTTAAGTGTTTCTAGGTACCTGAATACTCTATGTCTCTTGATGAGGAGGGTATTTCCAAGTCGGCGTTTGAGTTGATCTTTGCTTTTGACGAGGTCATCTCCCTTGGGCACAAGGAAAATGTGACTGTTGCACAGGTTAAGCAGTACTGTGAAATGGAAAGTCATGAAGAGAAATTGCACAAGCTGGTTCTGCAGAGTAAGATCAACGAAACCAAGGATGTTATGAAACGCAAGGCCAGTGAGATTGACAAAAGCAAGGTATATTGTTATACATGTGTATATATTACGTTTGATATGATAGCAGTACATAGAAGAATGACTGCAAGGTGGAGACTATTTCGTCTTCTGAATCTCAATTGTATCTTTTACTCATTGCAGATTGAGAAGAATAGAGGTGAAAAAGGAGGCTTCATTTCATTACAGTCAATGGGTTCAGGAAGAATTGAGAGTGGCTTTAGCGATATGAGCATTTCTAGTACTGGAAGTGGTTTTGGGAGTGGTTCAGGTTTTGGATTGACCTCTGATTTCGACTCTTATTCTAACAAGTCTAAAGGTTTGTGATGTTTTCTCTGGAGGGACAGTCAGAGTTCTACTAGCCTTGATTGTTAAGTTTCTGATGAACTTTTGGATCTCTGCCAAGATTCTGTTTATCTTTGTTAGTTTTATAACAAGTTCTTGAGAACTTTGAGGTTATGTTTCCTCAGCATACAATTTCCTCTAACATTTCCCCCTTGGTAGCTTCATGTGGATAATAGTTCTTTTGGATGATTTCTTCACAACCAAAAGAAATGATTTTGACTGATTGTACTTGGTAATGCCAGGTCGTCAACCTTCAGCTGCAACTGCTCCTCCTAAAGGCCTTGGCATGCAGCTTGGTAAAAGCCAAAAGACAAACCAATTCTTGGAATCCTTGAAAGCAGAAGGTGAAGTGATTCTTGAGGATGTGCAGCCAAAGGCAGGAAAGGCCAAATCAGCTTCCCTTCCACCAACTGATCCCATTACTTTGACTGTTGAAGAAAAACTCAATGTTACTCTGAAAAAAGACGGTGGCATGAGTAACTTTGATGTTCAAGGACAGTTGTCTCTTCAAATTCTTAACCAGGAAGATGCACATATTCAAGTCCAGGTTCTTCTCTCTCTCTCTCTCTCCTCCTCTCTCTGTGAGATTACTCATACAGTTGTTTCTTGTAGATTTCTAGTACAACTTCAAAACAAATGCTATTTTAGCTTTCTGAGATAGCTTTTATGTTTCTTGTTACGAAATGCAGATTGAGACTGGGGATGAACCGGGTGTTACTTTCAAGACACATCCCAACATGAACAAAGAGTTGTTTGCCAATGAAAATACCTTGGGCTTGAAGGATCCGAATAGACCTTTTCCCACTGGTCAAACTGGCGATGCAGCAGGTGTTGGTCTTTTGAAGTGGAGACTGCAAACTTCTGATGAATCCAAGGTTCCATTGACAAGTGAGTACAGATCTTGTGGACTTGTTAATTTATACTAATCCAGTTTGCATCTTTTGACCTTTCAATCTTCATATTGCAGTCAACTGCTGGCCTTCTGTCTCTGGAAATGAAACTTATGTCAACATTGAATATGAAGCTTCGTCCATATTTGATCTGCGAAACGTCCTCATCTCAGTCCCTCTCCCTGCTTTGCGAGAGGCTCCAAGTGTCAAACAGATTGACGGAGAATGGAGGTAATATATTTAATATCTACTGTAGTGAGATGAATATGATACCAGGATGTAACTGATATGTATCTTACCATTTTCTTCCTTAATAGCCTATTTTATTTCCCTGTGCATGGTGATGGGTGCCTGGTCATGGAAGCTTAATAAGATGATGATTCTTCTTATATTCTTTCTTAACTAGTCAATGAACATGGGATCTCCGTAGATAGATTTGTTTAGGCAAGTTAATGTGGCATATTCTTTTTCTCTCTATTTTTGAACATATAGATAAGTATAAAGGGCAACTTGTGCCATCCAGCTACCGGGGCTATATTGTATCATCTCAAAGTTGGAAGTAGCAAGTTTTCAGAATTTTATTTACGGCATTAAGTTGTGTGTTGACCTCCAGGACTGTAGAGTTTATGAAAGATAAATTACCCTGAAAACCTTTTTCACATATTTGCCGGACAATAACCTCGTATATTCCTTCTCTCTCTCTCTTTTTTTTCCCCCTTTACTATGTGTTCAGTTCGTTCCAATTCATGCCTGCTTTCTTTTCCGAGTTAAAATGCCCATTCTAGATATTGATTCTTTTGGACCTGCAGGTATGACTCAAGAAATTCCATCCTGGAGTGGTCCATTCTTCTCATTGATGACAGTAACCGGAGGTCAGCAGCTTTAAGCTTTAAAAACTTTGTATTTACCGTTTCCTGGGATTGTTTATAAACAATGTGCCCATATGATATTTGGTTGTAGTGGGTCGCTGGAGTTTGTTGTGCCTCCAGCAGATGCTTCGGCATTCTTCCCCATCTCTGTCCAGTTTTCGGCTATCAATACATACAGCAACGTAAAGGTTTGTAACATTCTATTCCGATTTCTGCATCCATCATTCAAATGATGATCATTCTCTTAGTTTGTATAAACTACAACGACAATCACAAGAGATATGCTTTCTTCTTTTTCTCACGTAGGTCACCAATATCATACCCCTTAAGGGTGGACCTGCTCCAAAGTTCTCGCAGAGGACGCAATTGCTCACTGAGAATTACCAGGTTGTTTGAGCAATAGTGACTTGCATGCCCCATATTACGAGTTTCTATTACAATGGACAGTTTTGAGATTTTTATGTCGATATGTTAGTTACATGGTTAGTTCTAGGGCGTGATTCTTGTTATATGGATATTAAACAGGAGAGAAACTCTCGAACCTTTTGCATTTGTCAGTTTTGAGAGAATTGTTCTTGTTCTGTAATGTCTTTCTACACACATGTACGACCTCAATCCTATGATAGTTCTGCCTCTTTTCATGTCAAATTGTGCGCAAGCTTTTACCAGTTTGCTCCTGCAAATCCTCCCAGCCTGTGGTCAACCCGCCAGGTCTGGATTGATTGGGGCCTATTTTTCAAAAACAGTGACCTTATAATTATATAATTATATAATAATCTTATAATTATTATAATTATATAATAATCTTATTTGATATACTGTGTCCTATTTAATTCTACATTAAATAATTATATTTTGCGAAGAAATTTGAATTAGGTAAATATTTAGTAAATATAAAAACATATTTACATGTTAAAAAGACTTTGTATCTTAATTTACTTTTTGTAAAATGTTTTACATTATAACCTAATTAAGAGATCAATGTTTTTTAATATTCTTAAAAATAAATATACGCATATATAACATTGTCTATATATATTATAGGCAAGAAAAACAAAATAAAGAAGTTTAAATATATTATGCTCATGTTAATTTATTTGATATTAATATGAATAGAAACAAATATATTTATTTTAAATTAAATATAGATAAGTGTATTGTGAGAGTATAGATGACAAATAATTTATGGGAATAATTAAAATTTTTTGAACTTTATAAATATTTATTGGTTGATAAATTTGTGAATTACAAAAATAAAAAAAATCAAACCTCCTTAATCAAATATAAATTAAAAATAATAATATGGCAAAATTAAAAGATTTGTTTTAACATAAAAAATTAAAATAATATTATAGCATTTAAATTCCAACACGACAAGGGTTTCTCTAAGCATACAAAACCCTATAAAGCTTCCATATCTGGTTCACTCTCGTCGATCTCAGCCGCGCCACACTCTTTTCCAAGACCAAAGAGCAAAGCTTTCTCAGTAGCTCGCAGCTATGGCGACTGATACGGCCATAACTACGCAATCGACACGAACTCTTTCTCAGAAGGAGTTGGACATCCAAATGATGCTGGCTGCTGAGGTCCATCTCGGCACCAAAAACTGCGACTTCCAAATGGAACGCTACGTTTTTAAGCGCAGAAATGATGGTATTAAAACTTTTCTTTGTTTTCTTCTTTGTGTTACGATGTGTTGAGTATTGTAATTATGCGTGTTAGTTCGTTGCGTTCAAGATCTCCAGCAATTTCTGATTTTAGGGTTACGTTTTTTCTTATTCTGTTGATTGTCTTGTTTGAAATTTTCATCATTAACAGATGTTAATGCCGTTGTGAACACAAATTGATTTTAGCATTGAAGTTTGTAACTTTAAGAAGTTTATTGTATGTGCTACAAGTTTTCATATCCATTAGATGGTGTTTATTACTAGGAATTTATATTATCAATCTTGGCAAGACCTGGGAAAAATTGCAGCTGGCTGCTAGAGTTATTGTTGCTATTGAGAACCCTCAAGACATTATCGTTCAATCTGCAAGGCCTTATGGGCAGAGGGCTGTCCTCAAGTTTGCACAATACACTGGCGCCCACGCTATTGCTGGAAGGCATACTCCTGGTACATTCACCAACCAACTCCAGACCTCATTTAGTGAGCCTCGGCTCTTGATCCTCACCGATCCAAGGACGGATCATCAAGTAATTCCACTCAGTTTAATCTATATTTGATTGTAATTTTGTCAACACTAGCTGTTTCTTGTCTGACCAAAGACTGAATGTTCGCTACGTAAATGATGTAGCCTATCAAGGAAGCTGCCCTCGGAAACATTCCCACCATTGCTTTCTGTGATACTGATAGTCCCATGGGATATGTAGATGTTGGTATTCCTGCTAACAACAAAGGAAAGCACAGTATTGGATGTTTGTTTTGGCTGTTGGCTAGAATGGTTCTGCAGATGCGTGGCACCATTCCTCAGGGGCATAAGTGGGATGTGATGGTAAGTGGATTTAATTAAACATACAGTTCAGGTCCATGCACATGAGCAGCGAGTAATTGTATGTTTACACAGAAATGTTGAGTTATCTGTTCATTTGGCTTATTTACTTTTTATTGGCAGGTGGATCTGTTTTTCTATCGGGAGCCGGAAGAAGCCAAGCAGGACGAGGAGGAAGAAGTGGTACCTGCTGCCGATTATGCACTTCCTCCCCCTGATTTTGGGTTTCCCTCCACCGATTGGACTAGCACTGTTCCTGATGGTCAGTGGGGTGCTGATGTGGTTCAACCACCTATACCTGCAGCTCCTGTTGCCAACGTGTATCCAGAGCAAGGTAACAGCTTTACCAATGTTAATGAATTGCTTTAACAATTAGCCTGTCAAAAAAATGTTCTTGATTAACATTTTATATAGTTTCCAAATTTTATCAGAATTTTATGCAACTGTTTAATCGATTTACTTTCCGAATCATGGTTATGATACATATGTTATGGCGTTTCCCTTGTAGGTGGGATTTCTGGGGAATGGGATGCTGCAGCTCCACCACAACAAATTGCTGATGCACCTGCTCCGACTGGCTGGGAGTTGTGAAACAGAGACAAGAATGATTAGGATTTATGCTTTCCCTTATCCCTAGTAAATGCGATAGTTACTAAGGGGTTTTGCAGATCAGTTTTGAAATGATCACGATACTTATTTTATCGATCAGTTACGCACTCGTGGAAATTGGATATCCAAGACATTGATGCTTGAACTTGTACTTTTGCCTCCATTTAATCTTGTGTGTTCTTATCTTTAACTTCAATGCAAAGCAAGGCATATTCAAGGATTGACAAACTTAAAGCTCAGTTAATCAAATCTCTCCTAGATGTTCTGGTCAAGGATGCTCGTGGTTAGGAAAATTTATAACTAGATTCATTCATCAGTGACATACTTGAACCAGACTACTGATTAAGGTGGCTCACAATTACGCTCAAAGCATGCGATAAGTTTAACTCCTTGTGTACTCACAATTTGAGTATGGAGATTATCTGGGTTATTTTCTGGTCAGCAGCACCAGTTAAAGGTCTCGGGAATGTTGCCGATAACTATGGCATGGATCAGTTCTGCTTTGCTACGTAGTTTCAACACTATCATTTGCTCCTTTTCTTCTGTGATTCTCAGCTTCCATGGAGCTTCTCTGAGAGCTTTATATTTTATTAACATAAGGACTTCCTGTCCTCAGAATGTCTCAGGTCCTTGGTCTACACGACTTTCTGAACTCCGCCTTGAACCGCGAGAGTTTTCCTTTTCAGAGACTCTTCAATGCGCTTTCTTCCAACTCAATTCCCTGAGCCTCTTCCCGTTCAAAGCGTTCCTGGGACTCATCACAGTGTTTTGTTGATATCCAACCTAACTTTCTAATTCTACAGTTTCTTTGAAGAAAGCAATAACTTGTGGCATCACAGCTTGTTTCAACTTCACATTTGAGATACAAAACTCAGAAGCTTTGAACTATCAGATGCTTGAATCCCATCTACCTTTCACTGTTAGATTACTTGAGAGGGTCAATCAATCAAACAAGATCCTACTTATTATCGTCCCGAGTGTCATGTTCATGTAAACAAAATTATGAAGTGATTATAAGATTGCTTTGGATATTTTTATAAATTGTTTTTGTTATAGTTTCACTAAAATGAAAATTTGATGGGATAAGAAAATTAACAAAATGTTATATTTCTTTTTTTAATGAATAAAATAGTTAATTTCATAAATTGAAGTTTGTAGATATTTGGAAATCTCGAGTGAATCATTACTTGTGTTTATGTGGATGTCTTTATTATAATGACCGTATAATTGATACTTATATATGAGATTATCATAATCTCTAGTATGAAAATTATTATGTTTCAATGCTATTAAATAAGTCAATAAAGATTAATGCTGTAAATTAGTTTAAAGGAGTATTTTACTATTCTTATGAAATTTAAAATTATCATTTTCAAATATTGATTATAAATCAATTAATAATTAACAAAGATGAATTTCAATAGATTAGCGATAATTTTATCCTTTATGTCTAATTAAAAATAAGGATGACATTAGGACCTGGACCTAATTTGATCTGATCTAAAAATTTTGAGGGGTCCAACCAAGTGACCAAATTAATATTATCTTAAGTGTTTTTAGTCAAGTTTAAATTAATGCTAGATTTAATTATAAAATTTATAAAACCCATTTCTGGGTCAAGTCGGGTTGGCGCAAAGCACAACTTGGGCCTTGGACATAGACTTTAGGTATGAATTGGAAAAGTCAACTTTTCTTTTTCGCTTTATTTGACTTATTGATGGCTAGTTATTAATTATGACTAAGATAGCTTCTAATTATAGGAATTAGCTAATCTAGTTAGCGCTAATTAATTACTACAATTAAGAGACGTAAAACCAGATCTAAACGCAGTTTGACGTTACTTATAAACAAACTTACCCAACCTCCACCATCGTCACAAAGTGTCTAGGTACAATGAACCCGTAACTGAACCATTCTGTTCTTGTCTTGCTTTTTTGACTCTTTTAAATAACGCACCACACACGGTTTCCAACTTGACGGTGTCATTAACTGATCAAGATTCAATGTATCTAGACACTCATTTCATGGGCAATGCATGCATATGCTATGCTATCTATGATGTGCTTAACACGTTACCCTATTTAATCTCACGCTAATCATCATTAGACGAACTTAAGTCTCACAATAAAACAAAATTTAGAAAAATCTCATAGTAAATAGACTTAGTGCCTATTTAGTTCAGCATTTAAAAGATGAATAAGTATTTTTTCAATGCAAAAGCTTTTTTTTAAATAACTATTTGGCTATAAAATAAAATAATATTTTTTTAATAGATATAACTTTTTTGACAGTCTAAATACAATTTTTTAAGAAGCTCAATTTTGAAACTTTTCAAAAAAGTATTTTTTTAGGTAGATTTTTCATATCAATCAATGAGCATATTTTTAGTTCCTTTTACTTTTGTGTTTTACACATAAGTTTTACAACACCCACAAACTTATCTTTACGTTTATTTTGAATTTTATATAATATTATTTGATTTTTTATATGTTTTAATATTTATTTTTTATATTAGTTTTACTTATGTTATAATCCATA
>JANITW010000003.1:59189919-59203866 GCA_027564335.1 Erythroxylum williamsii | reverse complement strand
TTCCCAATTTTTAAAATTTTTTGGTATTGACCGGTATTTGATCGATATTTTGAATACCAGTCGGTATCGGTTGGTACGGTCGAAATTGGCCGGTACTAACCTGTATTTTTCACCAGTACCACCTATACCCGTACCGGTATCGGTTGCTAGCCGGAATGATACGTTCCAAACGATACCGGCCAGTACAGTATGAAATTCACAATGCTGTTGAAAACTCAGTTCCCTTCTTTTAGAACCTTCATATAAGATTGAGCTTTTAAGAGATTATCTTTCAAAAGCTTTAGCATGTTATCACGAGCAATCAACAGGTTTTCCAGATCTTGAATTCGAGTTTCTCCTGGTACAAAGGGATGAATAGGAGGTGGATCTCGGCCATAGACTAAGTTGAACGGTGTTCAATCGATCAATGACCACTATAATGGTATTGAATCCACCTGATTTGGGGTGGCCAATGACGAAATTAAGAGAGATGTCTTCCCAAATTTGATTTGGTAAACTTGTTAGTGCCAAGGCTTAATACTTGTTCTTTTGACAGGTTAGCCAATTTTGAACTCACTCCTGGACGCCTTGCTTCATACCATACCAAAAAAAATTGGATGAGACCTTTTTGAAGGTCTTTAGGTAACCATCATGAACTGCATATAAGGTATCACATGACTCAGACAAAAGCTTCTGACAGAGAGTGGGACTGTTAGGAATTACAAGGTGATTTTTATAATATGCTTTCTGATCCACTAATTGAAAATCTGGGTGAGAGTGATGACATAATCTCCTGGGTATATGGGTCCATTTAAAGAGCTTCCTGCAAATCTATGAAATCCAAAGGTACAGGTAAGGACAAAGCAAGAGAATCTAAGTGTTGTGGGTGGCGAGAGAGTGCATCAGCTCCCTTATTTTCTTTTCTAGCTCGGTATTTAATTGAAAAATTGAAAGGGAGCATCTTTAGGACGAGTCTTTGTGGTTCATTAGTTAAAATTAACTGCTCCAACAAGTATTTGGGGTTGGAATGATTAGTTTGAACAGGGAAGTGTCAGCCCAATAATTAATGCCTCCATTTCTGTAAAGCAAGTACAAGGGCCAGCAATTCTCTATCATAAGTAGACTTCAAACGGTTAGAGAATGAGAATCCCTTACTGAAATAGGCAATGGGATGATCTGATTGGAGAAGTATGGCACCAATCCTTGCAGAAGAAGCATCACACTCTACTGTAAAAGGCTTAATAAAATCAAGAACGCAAAACGAGGATAGAAATCAATGTTTGTTTCAGATCATTGAAGGCCTTTTCAGCGGCTGGAGACTAAATGAATCCATTTTTGTGGGTCATATCAATCAAAGGTCTTGCAAGGATGCCGTAGCCCTGGACAAATTTGTGGCAGTATCCTGTTAAGCCAAAAAAACTATGAAACTCATTAATATTTGTTAGCATGGGCCACTCTTGAACAACTTTGATCTTATCTTGGTCTACTTCCACTCCTTTTACTAACACCATATAAGCCGAAAAGGAAATTTATGCCTGACTGAATAAACAGAAGCCTTAGCAAAGAAGTGATTGTCTTGAAGAAGCTCCAATGCAGTCTTCAAATGCTGGAGGTGTTCTTTGATTGAATGGCTATAAATGAGGATGTCATAAAAAAAACCAAGATAAATTTGTAGAGATATGGCTTGAAAAGATCATTCATAGCTGTTTGGAAAGTAGATGGGGCATTGGTGAGGCCATTGGCATGACAACAAACTCGTAATGACCAGAATGTGTTCGGAAGGCTATCTTGGGGATGTCTTCAAGATTGACACGAATTTGATAATAGCCGAAGCGTAAAACAATTTTAGAAAAAATTGTCGGACCATGCAATTCATCAAATATTTCATCGATATTAAGTATGGGATATTTATCATGGATAGCACATAAGTGCCATGTGTGATTTTTCTTTTTCACTAAAAGGACAAGACTGGCAAAAGCTGGGATGCATAAAACTTGATTGGAGGAAATCAGAGACTTGAGCTTTAGTTTCAGATTTTTGATAGTGAAGGTAGCGATAAGGTCTAATATTAGGTGGTTTGGAATTTAGAAGAAGGATTATGTGGTGAGTGTGGTGTCGAAATGGAGGTGAAGTCTTGGGTTCCTGAAAAACAATCTCAAATTCATTTAGTAAAGGTTGTACTTCAAGGTTATATGAGTATGAATCACTTGAATCAATACTCTTTGGAAGCTAAAGATTGGAAGGTAGCTTCTGTTGGTGCTTTATGTGGGATCCCTTGCAGCCTATCTTTCTTCCCATTTAAATGAAAAATGAGAAACATCTCATTCCAATTAGCTTTGATAGTGTTTAGCGATGCAAGCCATTAAATTCCCAGCATAAGATCAGCTCCTCCTATTGATAAAGGGAAGTAATTATTTATAAGTTTTAAGCTAGGTAGTTGTATCTCAACATTAGGGCAGATCTGATTACAACGAATGACATCTCCATCTCCTATTTGTACACCAAATGTTGGAGCAAACTGGATTGGAAGTTAAAGGTCATTGACGATGGTGTCGGCGATGAAATTGTGCATGGACCCACTATCAACAAGTATTAAGACCTCCTTGTTGCCAAAAGTTCCTTTAAGCTTCATTGTTGCAGCATTTGACTTACCCAAAATGGCGTGGAAGCTAATCTCAGCAAAGTCAGCTTGTGAGGTATCTTCGTCACCATTGTCCCCAATTTCCTCGTCATTGCCATCAATGATCTCCAACAAAGAAAGTTCTTGTGTTGGACTCACAGGAAAAATCAACACCAACAAACAGCATCACATAGAAACTATAGCAGAACACCTCATCAATTTTGCTTTGTTCTTTTTTACTGTTCATCATCATTCTTCATCCTTATTTAGATAATACAAGTTGTTAGGTTTGTTATGACAAAATAACATAAAAGAGAGAGAGTATGGAATCAAGTGTATGTATATCTTCACAAACAATGAATAAAGATTCATTTTTCCTTTCTCACAAATTTCGATCCTTATTATTATCTCCTGTATGGTATCAGAGTAGAGAAGCTCCTGATATCCAAACATTATCAGTATGCCTGGAAACTAAAGTGAGAGTAGTGATATACAAAATCAGCTCCAAACCAGAGATGAAGAACTTGAATCGTACGAAATAGTAGCGTCAGAAAATCTAGGAGCTATACTAGTAGCCACATTACTTGATGAAACAAATTACCCGCAGCGGAGTCAAGCAATGACCATTGCCCTAAAAGCTAAGGACAAATATGGGCTTGTTAATGGATCTTGCAGGGAACTAGAGAACAAACCACAACTATTGAAGAAATGGAAAATAGTCGATTCTATGGTAACATCTTGGCTCTTAAATTCTATGTCTAAGGAGATTGCTAGATCTTTTCTAGTTGTGACTACTGCGAGAAATCTCTGGGAAGAACTAAGAAATAGGTTTGGAGAAAGTAATAAACCCCAAATCTACCAATTAATACAAAGTATCAATAATTTGAGACAGGGGAACAATTCTGTTAGTAGCTATTTTAACAAGCTAAAATGGTATCAATAATTTGAGAAAGGGGAACAATTTTGTTAGTAGCTATTTTAACAAGCTAAAATGGTTGTGGGACGATCTTTGAAGTGTTATGGCTTTTAAAACTTGTTCTTGTGAAATTGGTAGTATGAATGGCAACATTGAAGAAAAAACCCAGCTGGTTCAATTTTGAATGGGGTTAAGGGATGATTATCAAAGTGTTATTAGTCAAATCATGTTGTATGATCCTTTGCCTAATATAAGCAAAGCTTATTCCATGGTGCTGATAGTTGAAAAAAAGAGGTTGTTTATGGGAATTTGAATGACACAGGTCAATTAAATGTTGCTCTTAGTGTGAAATTTAGTGGAAGCAGAAAGAGAGATGCAAAGGAAAGTAACTTCATGTCTGGATCAATAACTAAGAGGAAATTCGTTAAAATGGATGATAAATACTACACCCACTGTCACGAAAGAGGTAACACGGTGGAGACATGTTTTAAAATCCATAGAGAGCCGGATTGTTAAAGAGCTAAAATAGAAAAGGGCAAGAGAAAGAGGATCCCATGTAGCAGTCGTAGTTGAGAGTCCTCTTGATATAGAACAGGAGAGTCAAAACACCGAGACAACTGAAGTTGAAATTGAACTCACTATATTATCTTGACAAGTACAAGAGCTGATAAAGCTGGTAAAAGGAAAAGATATGATTGAGGCAAATCACGTAGCATTCAATCGCTACGTAGGCATGAATTCTTTTCGCAATAATAATGTTTGCACTGATTATGATCATGGTTCATGGATAGTAGACTTGGGAGCCTCCACCCTTGTAACATTCGACAAAACCAAACTCGAAAACCCTATAAACACACATACCTTACACCTGTGACTCTTCCAAATGGATCTTTAACCCCTATTAATCAAGTAGGAAATGTAGACCTAACCAAGGAAATAACGCTAAAAAATGTCCTTTATATCCCTATATGATTATGGTTTATTACGCTCTAGATTTGGTCATGTATCCTCTAAATTTTTAGAACATTTGAACTTTCGTTGCTCGGACCTTTTTATTAAACACCAAAGAACAAGTTCACAAACTTTTATTATATTCAACACCATGATTGAAAACCATTTTAAATAAACCATTACGACTATGGGAACAGACAATGGAACCGAGTTTGTGAACCATTTGAACCAACAATTATTTGAAAACAAAGGCATTTTTCATCAAGAAACTTGCATTGATATGCCCCAATAAGATGGGGTTGTTGAACGAAAACACAAAAACCTCCTTCAAATCACCCGAGCCCTAATGTTCCAAGCCAATTTACCAAAAGAATTTTGGGGGGAAGCTCTTTTAACCGCTACTCACATAATCAATTATCTAACGACAAAATTGCTATCATAGGAAACACCATACAAAATATTACATAAAAAAGAACTGACTATGACCATTTCTGCACCTTTGGATGTCTATGTTATGCCACTAACACCACTCCCCATAAATAAAAACTTGACCCCCAAGCAATGAAATGTTTATTCCTTAGATACTCAATCGATCGAAAGGCTTACAAATTACAAACACTCGACACAAAACAAGCAATTTTTAGTCGAGATGTTGTCTTTTACGAATCTTTATTTCCGTATAAACAAACTAAAGAGCCCAAACATAGCACTGACCAAGATCCATTATTTGGACCATCCAACCTAAATACCTATACTCAAACCCAACTACCCAGTTACCTAACTACCCAATCTTCATTGATAGACTCAATCAAATCTGACCTAGTAGACCCATCTAAACCTTTACCATCACCAATTACCATCGACACTCAAAATCCCCAACTTAAAACCCCATCTCCAGCAAATATCCAAACACTTTCTGATAACACCAACATCTCTACTCGATTCAGTACCCGATATCGAAAACCACCACAATACCTTAACGATTACATTACTACCCTACTAAATCAAGCTCTCAATGCTTCCTCGCAACTCTTCATGGACCATGACAAGCTCACCTTCTCCACTTCCCATAAAATCCTCCTGGCTAACTTGTCTACTGACTATGAACCATTTTCTTATAACAGTGCTAAATAGGACCCATTATGGATCGAACCGATGGAGGCAGAGTTTGATGCTTTGGAATGAAACAGAACCTAGGTATCAACTACATTACCGAAAGGGAAAAAAGGCACTAGCCACAAAGTGGGTTTACAAAAGCAAAAGAAAACCAGATGGAAAGATTGAAAGATGCAAAGCCCATCTAGTTGTGAAGGGATTCAAGCAGACCCTGGCCATTGACTACTTCGATGTCTTCTCTCCTATCGTGAAGTTTACAACCATTTGAACTATTTTTGTTGTTTCCATAGCAAACGGGTGGCTCATACACTACGTGGATATAAACAATGCTTATCTACATTGAAAAATCGATGAAGAAATTTACATCTCACCACCTCAAGGCTATAAGAGAACGCGACCAGGGGAGGTACTAAGACTTTGGAAATCTTTATACGACCTAAAACAGGCTGGGCAACACTGGAATAAGGAAATCATGACAAAGTTGACTACCTATGGTTTTGTCCAAGCAGATTCTGACCCTTGTCTATTTACAAAAAGTAACGATACTGACTTTATAGCCTTAGTTATTTATGTAGATGATGTGCTGATCACCAGTTTTGATGAATCCTTGATAAATGATGCAAAGGATTTTTGAATGATTTATTCACCATAAAGGATATAGGACACGTAAGGTATTTTGTTGGTATCGAAATAGCTAGAACAAAGTGTGATATGATATTATCCCAACAAAAGTACATACGTGATATATTGGTTGATTTGAATTTGGGGGATTTGAAATGTGTTGATGTGCCCATGGTTCAATTCTAATGATGGTGCTTTATTAGTCAATGTTGAGAAGTATAGGAGAATAGTCAGGTAGCTTTTGTATTTGAATTTTACTTGACTTGATATCACGTACGCAATGCAGCAATTAAGCCAATACACCACTGCCCCAAAAGAACCACATTGGAAGGAACTAACTTATGTGTTAAGGTATCTAGCAGGGAGTGTTTCAAAGGCACTATTTTACTCGACAAACTCTAAAAATAAATTGTTAGTTTACTCTAATGCAAACTGGGCAGGCTGCCTAGTCACCCAAGAATCCATTACAGGCTTCTGCATATTTTTGGGTTCATCCTTAATTTCTTGGAAGACAAAAAAGTAGCAAACAATTAGCAGATCCTTCGCTGAAGCCGAATACAGAAGTATGACCAGTATTCTCTGCAAAATAAAGTGGCTAAATTACATCTTGAGAAATTTGCAAGGGAATGTTCCATTACCAATCCCACTAAGATGCGATAACATGGCAGCAATCCATATCTCCAACAATCTTGTGTTTCATGAGCATACCAAGAATCTAGATATCGATTGCCACTTGGTACGTAATGCAGTCCACAATAGTTTTCTCCAAACAAGTCACTTGTGTTTGCGGTTCCAATTGGCCAATGCATCCACAAAGGCTTTACCAGCACCAGCACTTCACACAGCATTGGACAATTTGGGTTTACATCAACTCCAACTTGAGGAGGGGCTGTTGAACTCACAGGAAAAATTAACACCATCAAATGACACCACATAGAAACTATAGCAGGATACCTCATCAATTCTGTTTTGTTTTTTGTTACTGTTCATCATTATTCTTCGTCTTTATTTAGATAATACAAGCTGTTAGGTTTGTTATGACGGAATAACAGAAAAGAGAGAGAGAGTATGGAATCAAGTGTAAATATATCTTCACAAATCATGAATAAAGATTCATTTTTCCTTTCTCGTAAATTTCGATCCTTATTATTGTCTCCTACATCCTGGTTTGCACCGATGACCTGACCCAAATTTCTCATTACAGCGGAACCATAGGCACTTGACAATTCAATTTTTTCGCTCAACCTCCCAAAAACAAGATGAATTTGGCTAGGTGGATAGATAGGTTGTCATGGGTGACGTTCATGTGTTTATCGACAAACTGGTGGTAGTATTTTGGCTTTCACATGGAGTAGAAGCTTTAGGAGGGTAGAAGTTGGTATTGGACCGGGATGAGCTGGACCAATTGGGCTCCTTGGTAACTTGGCTTGGGACTAATTTGGATTCAAATTCCAAAGCCAAACTCATGGCCTTGCATACAGTGGGGGGCTTATATATCCTCACGTCTGCTTTAAGATCCTCGTGTAGGCCATTAAGGAAAACACCTAGCAGGCAATGGTCAGGCCAGTTTGTCACTCGAGTTGATCGCCTCACAAACTCTTATCGGTATTCTTGAACAGTACCAGTTTGACGAATGCTACTTAGGAATTCAGCTAGGTTCTAAAACTTAGCAGGATCATCATTTTGCTACAATGCCTTAACAAATTCCTCCCAAAAAACAAGAGGTCGCTCATTGTTAAGCCATGATAATAACTCCACTGCGTCACCTTCGAGGTACACAGCAACAATATCAACCTTAAATTCATTCAGAGTTTGATAGTAGCAGAAATATTTCTCCACTTTGAGGATCCAACCATAGGAGTCTCCTCCTTCAAAATTTGGAAACTCCATATTGGTGTGGGGCCACTGATAGGGGTGTTTACTCCAGCATGGATTGTCAACTTCTTCATCATCGTCATCCCAATGTGAAGATCTTCTTTCTCTAGCTTCATTTGGGTGAACTGGACTTTTGCCTATGCCACAACTTGTCTCTGGGCATTGGTTTTATTGAGATTGGGCTTTTAGTGCTACAATATCAGCAGCCAAACCAACGATGGTTGTGAGCAGTTGTTGTGTGGAAGGATCAAATGAGTGTGTTGTAAAGTGGTAGGTGGGTGGAAGGTTTGTAGGTGGGTTTGTTTGGTTAGTGGTTTCGTTGGTGGAAGGGTTGGATTGTGTGTTCACCATGGTGGATCTTTTGCTACTCTGATACCAAAATGATAGGAGTAGTAAAGGTTGCAGGAAATGGAAGAATGAGGAAAGTACCTTTATTGATAGTAGAGTGCAAGAATCTTAAACATAATATAACCAATAGAATAATCCTTTCTAGCTTATCAAGCTCTAAGTAAAATACAAATACTAGAGCATTGTTCGCTAACAACTTATGTAAATGCCTATAAGATAGTGATAAGGGCTAGTGGGGAGTGATGTGGAGTTCTTCACCCAATCCAAGTGGCAGTACATGACCAAATCTTCTGGAGTTAGTTCAACGTGGATGCCTAACAACTCAATAAGCTGAACTTGGTCAACAACTTGCTCCTTGTCATATGCTTTCTTTTTCTTTTTAAAATAAGTCAACACAAGAGTAGTGGTGGGAGTCTTATCAAATTACTAGTTAATATGTGTATGAATTCATGTACAATAATGATTTAGGACATTTGAACCATTTTATAGGATTTGAATTGTTTCTCAATTTTTACAACACTAAATTCACATACTCAAACAACTAAGCAAATTAGTTGTACCCAAATTAATTGCACTCGAGCTTATAGTATTTTTTTTCTTAAGGGACTTGGTCAATTTGGCAAATTCTGTCCGACATGGCATTGTGAATAGGTCTTGAGCTTGCTCTTGCTTATGAATGTTGTAAGTAAGAGTTAAAGTGACTTTTTGCTTAATATAAGCATTAATGCCATAATCATTCTAATTCCAAAGCTATGTTTTTATCCGAATGAACAACTTACACACTTTTAACCTTTTGGTCATTTAGGGATCATTCGTTTTTTTCTTTATTTTTTGTTTTTGTAAAAAAAAAGGAAACATAAACTAAAAACGTGCTCGGTTTAAAATTGTTTTCATTTTTCTTTCTAAAAATAAGGAAATGGCGAGAAATTTATAAAATGTAAAAATCACGTTTATATGTATATTTAAAACAAGTTTTTTTTCATAAAAATAAATAACATTAATTAATTTTTTGCACAACTTTAACATCTAAACAATAAGCTTATAAACTTTTCAGCTATTTAGTAACTTAATTTTCTCGACAATTTTATTTTAAAATGGCAATTGGGCCTAAGCCCAATCTAGTCTGATCTCAGGCCTAGCTTGAGCTACACAGACTGGACAACTATTGCAAAAAAATTGGGATTTTTTTTCCAAGACATGATAAATAAAAAATAAAAATCAAGTTGAAGTAAGATTTGAGTTGCAAAAGATACCCAATCTCCGCCCATTACCATGCCTATTTTTATTACACCAATCCGTCAAATTGTTAAAAGTTGTGTAATATATACAATAACAATAACAATAACAACAACTCTAGTGTATAAGGCTTCTCACGAAAGTGAGGAGAGAGACATCAATTATATGTAGCAATTTCGTTACATTTTACAGAGAAGTTGTTGTTATGATTCAAATTTGTAACATTTTGGTCATAAAGGAACAACTCTAAAAATCGTGTTATATATATATATATATATATATATATCCTAAATATCATACAGAAATAAAAAACACAAAAATTAAATTACAATATTTAATCTATTAAGTTCTCTTAAATTAAAAGAAAAATGTATGTTAGAAAAATAAAAGAATAAATCTAAGTTGAATTTTGCAAAAAGGAAACTTATGCAAGCACAAGTTTGGCTGCTATTCTACTAAATGAAAATGGTAACTTTATTGAATCTTTTTCTAATTTGATTATTATGATGTTACATCCTGATATTGCTGAAGCTTTGATCTTGAAGGAAGCTTGATCTTGGCTTAAAGAAAACGGCATGAATAACATTGAGGTTGAAATGAATTGTTATGAACTTTTTTGTTTGATTTCGGGATCTTCATTTTCAGACATTGAATTGGGGCTTATTGTGTCAGACTATATTGATTTTAAAAATCATTTTATGTCTTTATCCTTTAAATGGACGTATAGGGAAACTAATAAAGCAGCTCATAGTATTACTAGGACGGCTCTATTACAAGCTCACTATATTTCTTGGTCTAATCTTCCTATTTGATTAGATGAAGTTTTATATGTTGATTCTTGTATATCTACTAGCTTTGCGTATGAAGGATGTTGGCTTGGGTGTACAAGGAGAGCCTATTAGCTCAGGGTTAGATTCATCCTTTTTTTTTCTTTGTATGTTTTATGCTATTTTTTTAAATAATAATATTGCCGTTTACAAAAAAAAAAAAAAAGTCATTCCAATTTGATTAATGACAATATATAATTAACTAGTAATTAACAAATTCACGAACCTTGTGTAATTGCTAATTTTGCCCCAAAAAAAAAAGAGAAAATGGAAGACGACTTAGAGAGCAAGTCAGTCAGGCCTTTTTATTTATTTAAAACACTAAACTACTCTCTGTGTCTCTGTTTTCTCTCTATCCCTTCCTCTGTTAAAATCCTTTGTATCTTTTTAGGGTTTCAAGCTTACCAATCATCTCTGAGCCATGGATTTTACATTGGACTTCGACGCTCCTCATTCCATGGGCACCACCATAATTGGCGTCACTTACGACGGCGGTGTTGTCCTCGGCGCCGACTCCCGTACCAGCACCGGTAAGATTTGAAATTTTCGTTTCTTTCTGGGGAAATTGTGCCCTAATTGAATGATTCCTTTAAATAAAGAGATAACTACACGAGTATAATAACTTCTTGTTAATTTGGGCAGGAGTTTATGTTGCTAACCGGGCTTCCGACAAGATCACAAGGCTGACTGACAATGTCTACATTTGTCGATCTGGATCGGTACAATTTTATGTGAAGCTTGTTTCTTTGGGTTTTTTTTCCTCTGAAGTATGGTTCTGTTGATGCTTTTATTTCTTTTGTTTTGAAGGCAGCTGATTCCCAAATTGTCTCTGACTACGTCCGTTACTTTCTGGAACAGCACACGTAAGCTATTGTCTTTCCCTTCTCTTTTTTTGTAATATCATGTGTGAATTTGATCCTTGTAGTGCCGTTTTTATATATTCAGTGTCTGGATTTGGCTGATTAATTTGTGCTTTTTAACGGACAGAATTCAGCTTGGACAGCCTGCGACGGTTAAAGTTGCTGCAAACCTTGTTAGGTTGCTTTCTTATAGCAACAAGGTTGGGTTTGCATATGATTTTTGTTTCTAGTTTTTATATAGGGTACTTGTGTTTTTGTTTCGTTGGAAGGATCTGTATGAAGTTTGTATGTATGATATTATTGCAGAACATGCTACAAACAGGTCTGATTGTTGGTGGATGGGACAAGTATGAAGGTGGTAAGATCTATGGAGTTCCTCTTGGTGGAACCATCATTGAACAGCCTTTTGCTATTGGAGGTAATTTTCTTCTACTTATCAATAAGGGGTTATGGATGCTATTTTGCAGACATTGGCTGTCCTTCGAATTTTCTTGGTTGTTGGCGCATTGCGCATCATATTGACATTATTTTTTTGTTATCTTAGAGTTCAAATAATTGGAGGTTGAATCTGTTCTTGTATTATACATTATTACCATCTTTAGATCAATGTGGTGAAGTCCTTACCTGAATTCAAGTGGGGATTATTGTAGACAACAAGAAAGTACAAGACTAACTAATCAGTAGAGGGAACCTAATTGAGTTATTTTCTTATGTGCTCTATTTATGTGACCAAAACTCATCTGCGAACTGGTTCACAGTATTGGATTTGTAAACGCCACTGGGTATGAAAGAGGCAAACATGTTATAATGATGTCTGTTTGGAAAATGTTAGTTTTGGCATCATCTACTTACTTATGAATGGGTTTAAAAAATTTCCATTATTCTTGTAATGAGTACCATGGCTGTTTGGTTTTCACATAATACTTGACTAGCTAAGATCTTTTTCTTCTCTTACAAAATTATAATTAGCAAATTTAGTGCATTATTCCTCCAAAGTCAAGCCTTGTGTTAACATAATGTTGGCTTCAGGATCTGGTTCCAGCTATTTATATGGGTTTTTTGACCAAGCTTGGAAAGAGGGAATGACTAAAGAAGAAGCTGAGGTATGCTCACACTTCTATTTAGGTTTGTGTGTGGGTGGTTTGTTAATTCCTTCAAGGTAGAATGAGTTATGCTTTGATATTATTTTAGCCCTCCTTAGCATGTCATAGTTATACATACACTATTAACATCAAGGATTCCAGCTTTTATTAGCAAATTGAGAGCATGGCTTCATATAAAGTATCTTGCTCAATGTTTACTTAAGTGTCATTGATTTTGAAGCCTATAAGGTTTGATCATTATCTTTTAGCTATTTAGTTCTGGATTGGAACAAATTTTACAGTTTTGGAGAAAGAACGCAGGAAATTCCTTGTTACAATTATAAGTTTTGTAAATAACTAGAGTTGGTGTTCTTGTTGTGCTGGAATTTTTGGTGATAAATGCATTATGATACTTTTTTGCAGCAATTAGTCGTGAAGGCAGTTTCTCTTGCCATTGCACGCGATGGTGCAAGTGGGGGGGTTATTCGCACAGTCATCGTAAGATTAGAACCTGATTCGATGACCCTACGATACTTTTTATTCTTTGCCACAACTTGAATTCAAATCTCTTGATCTTCATATGTTTTTGCAGATTAACTCTGAGGGTGTGACCAGAAACTTTTATCCTGGGGACAAACTTCCATTGTGGCATGAAGAGTTAGAGCCACAAGAATCATTGTTGGATATCTTGGGCGCATCTAGTCCAGAACCAATGAGCATGTGATTTAATCGGAAGTAGACAACCTGGCGTTTGATTATATTTCCATGTTTGTTATTACTCAAAATGGGATCATTTCATTCTCAAGTTATTTGAAATACACTTTGTAGGACTTCCCATCTTTCTGGTTTGTTCATTCTGATGCTTTACCTTTACATTTCTTCTACCCATGGGAAGCAGGATGCATTACACTTTACAATTTAGTCGCCGTCAATCGTATGGTGTCCATTCTCAGATAAATACGTTTCCCTTCTACCCCTGATGGACATTTTTCTTGTACGGACCTGTCTGAACTCTTTGGCTATGGAGCAATTTAAGTTGTTGGCAGAGCATTAGGGAATCAACCCTAATTTTGGCATCCATCTAGAGCTAGTGCAAATTTCAGCCACTGATGGGTTAACCAAATTACAGTCTAAAAGTTTTAGCAGTTGAGCCTTTAAAATCAAATCTTGTTGAAATATTTCAAGATTTTATATTAAATTTGGATATTCGTTAGACTTGAATTCTTGATTTTACGAGACAATGATCGAGTTTGTAATATTTTGGAAGTGCATCTTAATCATCCAAAAGCGGATTAAGATTGGTAGATTATTAATTACTATCTGAAAATTGCTCAATGCAGTGCTTTATGATTTTTATAAACTATTATATGTTCAAAAGTTCGATTTTTATATAGTTTAAAGTTTATCTGTACCGGCAAAAATTTGGTACCAGATAAGAAAATTTAGTATTAAATTCTAGAAATTATCGGTATACAGTAATTAGAATATTGGTCAAATATTAGTTAGAATTATAAAT